>JAWNOE010000277.1:0-238584 GCA_035046095.1 Drosophila pseudotakahashii
CTATAAAAAAACGCGCCTGGAACTTTACCTTCTTCTTTTTGCACATAAATTCTTAAGAAATCGCGGTCCATCGAGGATAATTTTTTCGCGAGAATTTGCGGGGGTAAGCCGCTAATGTATAGTGATTACCACCCTTGCAGAAAACATCCTATTCATTTACAAAAACATTAAATTTAAATTAACTTGAGGTATTATATGTTGAAAACAAACCAAAATATTAGATGTTTTTGTATTATTTTGGCATTAATTTTTGATCCTTCCTATGGCAGATATGTATATGAATATAACCGTCCGAATTTTTTTAAATTTAATACGAAATTTTAAAATGTTAAAGAAAAGCCATAGACTAGAGGAGAAGAGAATGTAATATAAGTCAACAAAGATATAATTTTTTTCCTACTAATTTTCATTTAATTTTTCGACCATTCCTATGGCAGCTATATGATAAAGTCAACCGATTTTTCAAATTTTTTTCGAAATTCAAAGTGTATAAAAATAATATTACAAAAGGTTAAGGTTATACGAAAAAGACACCAAAGCTAGAATTTTTTTTAGTTTTTTTCTCATCCTTCCTATGGGAGCTATAGATATAGTGGCCCATCCGGTCGGTTCCGACATATATGTTACCTGCAATAGGAAGAAGACTTTTGGGAAAGTTTGAGCGTGATAGCTTCAATACTGAGGGACTAGTTTGCGTAGAAACGGACGGACAGACGGACATGTCTAGATAGACTCGTCTAGTGATGCTATTCAAGAATATATATACTTTATGTGGTCGGAAACTTCTCCTTCACTGCGTTGCAAACTTCTGACTGAAATCATAATACCCTCTGCAAGGGTATAAAAATACTTTAATGAAAAGGCCCAAATCAGAGGGATTCAAATCCTGAACGCGCCGTCGTAGAATAATTCGACAAAAATAAAAGTTTGGGATTTAAAAATCCTGAACGTGCCGTCGTAGAGTTATCCGACAAAATGACAAATTTGAAAAATAAAAATCCTGAACACGCCGACGTTGAATTATCCGTCACTGACAATTTAAACAATCTCAATTGTGAAATCTGTAAAAACATTTCCGATATGAGAAACCAAATACTAAAGAAAATCGAAACTGAGCATTCAAAAATCAACATGTAAATCTTATTTTGTACAGATATAAAATGGGAAATCTTTTTAGTTCACGACAGACCAATATACGGAAAAGAATATCCGTACTCGTTGTCAGTCGCCGATTTCGTTAAAAAAGCAATCAGTAGAATGCTAAAAAAAGGAATAATACGACCAATTCGTTCCCACAATTCTCCAGTATTGGTGGTACCAAAGAAAGTCAAAAAATTAAGACTAGTTATTGCCTATAAAAAGTTAAACGAAAGTACGACACCCGACAGGTATTCCATGCAAGACCCGTCTGTAATTCTAGCTAATTTGGGAAAAGCTATATATTTTGCAACCATAGACTTAGAATTAGGATTTCATCAGATTCTAATGAAAGAATCAGATGTGGGAAAGACTTATTTCTCAATATATAGCGGGAAGTATAAATTCTTAAGGATGCCATTTGGATTGACCAATGCACTAATAATTTTCCAAAGAGCAATGGTCGACATTCTAAGGGAAGAAGTAGGAAAAACATGCCATGTTTATATGGACGACATAATAATTTTCTCTAATACACTTGAACAACATTATGAAGTTTTAACTAACTATCGTTTAAGGCTAAACCACTTACGAAATATTTAGGAGGACATCATGGCAAAATCTCAAAAAGAATGTTAACTAAAACGTTAATTTCGCTGAATGACCCAGCTATTAAAGTTTTAACGAGCTAAAAGTAGGTATCGTTGCCCAATTAGAACTGGTTCAACCAGACTATAGTAAAAAATTTACATTACAAATGCTTCAGACGTCGCTATTGGTGCGGTATTATCTCAAGACATTGTTTATTTCAAAAACAATGTCTGAAACTAAACAAGTCTATGCAACTAACAAAAAGGAACTTTGGGCAATAGTGTGGGCTCTGAAAAATTCGAGATATTACCTATACGGAGTGATTGGAATTGAAATTCAAACTGATCATCAACCATTATCCTTTGCAATCTTGGATAAAAATTTAAATATAGAAATAAATCGCTGGTATTCATTTATAGAAAGTTTTACTCCAAAGGATATATATAAACCGTGCGCAACGAACGTAGTTGCCGACGCATTATCACGAATACAGATTAACAATATGTCCGATAGCGATCAGTCGAAACCATCCGAGTCCGATCAAAATACTTTGCACTCAGCAGAAAATAGTTTCGAAGAATATTTACAGCCAAATGTCACCGTGGGGTTACAGTGGGGTAACAGAGGCCGATTTTGCGAATTAATGTTAAAATCAAATCTCAAAAATCGCAAAAAGTAGTGATGGCAGTTTATAGTACATTCAATGACCCTTCATGATCTAAAACTGAAATCGCATTAAGTTTCATCAGACCAAAGATATCCTTTCTCAAAGTTACACTTTGATTCACATTTCATCAAGACTAGTAAAATTGTAGTTTTTCTTCATTTTTAAAAATATATTAAATTAACAATCCTTAATGCACCAAAAAAAGTGAAAACGCAATTTTTTTTCTTTTAAATGTTTACTAATTTTTCATTTAAATAAAAAAAATTCAAATTCATACATTATATTTGTAATAAATTTTTTTATACACCTTAAATTTAACCTGATTTTGAGAGGTCTTTAAAGATTTCTCGGAAGAGCCGGGTTTCGCCGGTTTCATATTTTACTAAAAATTTCTATGATAAATAAACTTTTAAATGTGAAAAAATAGAGGTGCAGTTTTGTGCTTTTTTTGAGAAAAGTTAATAACAGTAACCTAACCTCAAAAAATATAAATTTTCCAAAAACTCTTTTATTAGTATGTTTGCATTTCTGAGACATATTTTAAGAAAGTAAAATACACTTTTAGTAAACTTTTGGCAGCAGAGTTGGAATCTTTTGATCCTTTGCCTCTATCGTTTGTAGTTATGGAGATATTTTTACATTTGTAGGCCAAAAATGTGCACTTACTTTTTTATCTTGGGGTTAATTACTTGACCAATCCGAATCAAATTAGGCACTAAATGCACATAAAACAATAGGATGAAATGAAAAAAGAACAATAAGGTTAACAGTCAGACCAGTCAGGCCTTAGACTTTGACTGAAGCCCTCATATGCAGATGCAAATGACTCAGACTCGGTTTCAGATTAAAACATAGGTGCAGATACAAACAGGGATACAAAATCTCATACACATAAACTAACACCTTCACACAATTTTCTAGCTCATGGGTTATTGGGTTTTTCGAACCAGTTGGTTCTTTTCAGAAAACAAAGGAGTTTTGGGATGCTTCTGCCTTGTATGGCTGCAAGGTTCGGAAGCGTGTAGTTTCCTAGTGTTTGAAAACGTTTGAGTTTGTGTGCTGGGCAGAAGGATAGAAGGTGTTCAATGTTCTCCTCTTCTTCTATCTGTTTACATCTGCGACAGTAGTCGTAGCCGCTGAGTCCTAGCCTGCGCGCGTGTGTCCCTAAAAAACAGGGGCCCGTAAGGGCATTAATTAAGGTGGAAATGTCTGTCCTGTTACATTGTAGAAAGGTTTTGGTTCTTTTCGGGTTATAATTACCCCAGGTGAGCCTGGAGGTTTGGCCTGCTGAGATCGTATTCCAACGGTTGTTGGAGAGGGTATACAATCTTTGCTTGAGGATAAGCTTGCAGGTAGCTATGGGCATGCCCACCGTGTCCTTATCGCGAAGGATGTCGGTGGTTGTCCCTTGTCTTGCTAGTTCGTCCGCTATGCAGTTGCCTTCGATGTTGCGGTGTCCAGGCACCCAAATGAGGCTGATACTGAGATGAGTGGCCATCTCGTTCAGAGATTTGCGGCATTCAGAGATAGTAAGTGAATTAGTTGAGTAGGAGTCGAGGGCCCTGAGGTCTGCTTGATTGTCCGAAAATATGAAGATGTCTGTGGTGTTTTGTTTTGTTATATCCAGGTAAGACATGGCTTCCTGAATTGCCATCACTTCCGCTTGGAAGACACTGCAATGATTTGGTAGTCGAAAAGAGACTTTTATGTCTAGTTCAGGCGAGAAAACTCCCCCTCCTGTTTGCAAGTTAAGCTTGGAGCCATCCGTGTATATATTGACGGCGTTCTCGATCTGGTGAGGGAGGTGATCCCAGTCTGTGCGAGTGGGTATGAGGATCTTGTATCTTTTTTTGAAGTTGACTATGAGTGGGACGTAGTCTGTTGCGTGTGGTATATAACGTTGGTTTGTTAGTATAATGGAGTGACCTGATGAGCCTGTAGACGCGGAGCCTCAGCGCCGTTGCTGATGCCCAGCTTTTGGCCAGCAGGCCTAGAGGTTCTAGGTCAAGAATTGTATTCAATGCTTCAGTGGCGGTTGTGCGAAGAGCCCCACTTATGCAGAGTTCTGCGCTTCTTTGGATCTTGTGCAGATTCTTTAGGTTGCATTTCTTTTCTAGGGAGTGCCACCAGACGATGTTTCCGTAAAGGACCCATTGACTATTGCAGTGTATAGCCAGTGGACTATTACGGGGGAGAAGCCCCACTTTCTCCCTATGGCTTCTTTACAAGCAAAGAGTGCTATGGCCGCTTTGCGTGTGCGGTCCGCGATGTTCTCTGCCCAGAGGAGTTTCTTGTCAAGGATGACGCCTAAATACTTAGCTTGGTTGCTAAGGGTAAGGCGAGTTTGGTGTAGTTTTGGGAGAGTTAGATTTGGTAACTTATACATCCTTGTAAATATAACTAATTCTATCTTTTCTGGGTTTACACCCAGTCCGCAGCGCGCTGTCCACCTTGAGAGTGTCTATAGGGCTGTCTCCATCAGGTTGCAGAGTGTTTGAGGAAATTTTCCTTGTATTACGATAACCACGTCGTCCGCATAGGCCACCACTTTTGTTCCCGCTTCCTCTAGAAGTGATAGAAGATTATTAACAACTATAACCCTTAGCAGAGGGGAAAGCACACCGCTTTGCGATGTTCCTCTACTAACGTTCCTAGTCGATTGTGCTGATCCCATAGTGGAGTACACTACCCTACTGGTGAGTATGGTGTGAATGAGTCCCACTATAGGACGCTCAATGCCTAGTTCCATCATAGCGCCAGTGATAGCCGTTGGGGTGACATTGTTGAAGGCCCCTTCTATGTCTAGAAAGTCTGCAAGGGAGTATTCCTTGCTATGGAACCCTCTCTCTATACAAGATACTAAGGAGTGTATGGCAGTATCTGTCGATCTACCTTTACGGTACGCATTGTGTGCATTGGAGAGTAAACTAGGGTTGGTAGTTAGTCTGATGTGTGTGTCAATTAGCCTTTCCAGGGTCTTTATCAAGAAAGAGGAGAGGCTTATTGGACGGAAGTCCTTTGGAGAGGTGTGAGAGGGCTTGCCGGCCTTTGGTATAAATATTATTTTTATGTCCAGCCATCTGGATGGTTACAGTGGAATATGACAGTCAGCCATGAAAGGGTTGTATCTATTGTCCGTTGTAGTTGGGCCGGGAAGAAGCCGTCAGGGCCAGGTGATTTGAAGGGCTTAAAGGAGTTAATCGCCCATTTGAAATGTTGACTACGCTATGCTCGTCGAGGTTCTCCTCTAAGTGGAGGTCCTCTACAACTTGAGTGTTTTTAGGGAAGTGGGTGTCTAGCAGAAGTTCTAAAGTTTCCTGGCTGTTTCCCGTCCAGGTGTCTTCATTGGTTTTTAGGTATCCAACGGTTACTGGAGATTTCGCTAAGATTCTTCTGATTCTTGAAGCCTCCTCTGTAGATTCTATGCTACTGCAGAAGTTGGCCCATTCTCTTCGCTTTGATATTCTAATTTCCTTTTTGTATTGGCTTAGCTTCGAATGGTACATGTTCCAGGAAGCTTCGCTGTTGTTATATATAGCTTTGTTGAAGTGACTTCTGCAGTCGCTTTTAAGAGCCGCCAGGGTGGTGTTTCACCAAGGCGGTTTGTGCTTTGTTTTGACTGTTCTGCTTGGGCAGGCCTTTTTAATGGCCTCACCACAGATGTCAATGAAAGTATTGACTATGTTTTCTAATTCGTGACTGTCGAGTATTTCAGTCGGTGGAGTGTTTAGGTTTCTATCGAGGAGATTTTGTAGTAACCCCAGTTAGTGCGTCTTGGATTTCGGGGGGAGGACATTCTAGAGATATTGTAAATTCTATATATCGGTTGTCGGAGTAGGAGTGTTCAGTTCCCATTATCCACTCTTCAAGATGGTTACGTAGGGTGTCAGATAACAGGGTAATGTCTAGAACTTCCCTCATATTTCTAGTGATGAAAGTAGGGTCATTACTTTTGTTGCAAATAAATAGGTTGGATTGAAGGAGCTAGTCATAAAGTAACTCACCCCTTTCGTTTGTATTTGTACTTCCCCATTGTGTGTGGTGTGAGTTGGCGACTCCACCCAGGATGAGTTCCTTAGATGAGTGTGTGTGTATGAGTTGTTGTGTTATGATGTTTGGTAATGGCCCCTCTTGGTCATGAGCCAGGTAAAACGATGATATGGTGTGATGTGTGAGTGGGATTAGCTCCAGCTTGACCGTGTTAAGGTCGCCCTCGCTAAACTGTGGGATTAGAAATGTGTTAAAGTGTGTTTTAGTGAGACTGCAGGTCCTAGGTTTACCCTTACCCTTCATATGAAAAAGCTTGTATGTGGGGGTTGATAGGCCACAGATGTTGTCTCCAACAATCCATGGCTCTTGGATGAGGACTATATCTATTTTGCCCGTTTCCAGGCGGGTGAGGAGGGCAGCAGATGCTGCCTTGCTGTGGTGCAGATTAATTTGTAGGTACTGCATCATTCTGGGGATTGGGCTCGGGTTGGGTACTCTCTACTTCCTCCACTATATCTTGTAGCACACTGCGCCCCAGTCGGGCCGTGTCATGGGTGCACAACTGCTTCAGATTTTCGACACGTACCCTGTGTGGAGGGCCTCCTCGTGCTCCATCTCGTCGTAGCTCGGGGGTTCATAGGACGGACAAGCAGCCAGATTGTCTGCCCCTAGTTTGTCCGTGTCGTAGATGCGGAGTTGCACCTTATCGAATCCGTAATCCGTGACACGGTTCTGCGCTGCTGCCAGGGGTTCCAGGCATGCCTGGTTGAGCAGCTAATACGCGGAGCTCAATAGCTGCTGCATTTTCATGGTCCATCTCGCAAACATCGAATCATCGCCCTATTCCAAAAAGGTAAATGATCGTGGCTAACCTACAAGCCACATTAAAAACAAAATTTACATTTTTTCCCCCAAGTAAAATCAGCGTAATCACCCTTACATACGCAAATAAATACAGTCCACAAGAATAATAAAGTACACAAACTCAAATAAGTTAAAAAGCCAGTCCCTTTGCACTGTATATTTTTAATTTAAAGATCTTTCACACATTCACACATACACCACGTGCGTTATTGCACTCTCACAATAAAACATTATTACACACACACTACAACATAATTACCCTCACACACTAAAACATTATTACACACACACCACAACTTTATCAAACATAGCTTTTTAAATTCACACTACGTCGCAGTTGCAAAAGTTGCAACAGCGGGCACTTGCAGTTAAGTGGTCGCAGGTTCACATCACAACATTAATAAGCATCTTGAACAGAAAAAACACCAATTTAACTTATCACACTTATTTCGAACAATACACACGTCATACACTATAGTATAAGCAATTATTATAGGCTTGCCCACATCAAGAAAGATAAGGCCAGTTTCGAACACTACCAAAGTGTAGAAAACAAGGTTAAGTAAATCTGTAAGTAGACACATAGTCTCATTTCCAGTCTACTTTTCTTAATATTCCACCTCAATCAAAACACAAACCTCCGGCTAGTCCTTTCGCTCTCGACTCATAACTCAAGCCTCCGGATAGTCCTTTCGCTCATAAGACAAGCCTCCGGCAAGTCCTTTCGCTCTCGATTCGCTTACACAATCACAAAAATGACAAAAAACCGCTTTCTTCAGTTTTGCGAAAAAGCCCAAACACTTAACAGAACAAAGACAACCGTAAAAGAATGCATAGCTAGTGTAGACACTTTGTTTGAGCAGGTGGATCGAGATTTCAAAACCGCGTTAACCTCAGGCGAAGAAAACGACGAACGGCGGATATCGCAACATAGCATTTCAACGTATGTGAAGACGAGTTGTCCCGCGTCAAAGCATCTCTCAAAGGGTTTCTTGAGTTCAAGAGTTCATTTTTAAATCCATCTTCAAATTAGAACAACCTAAGCGGATTTGGCAAAGAGCTCACTAACTCAAGTCACATTAAGGTTCCACCATGTGACACAGAGCCTTTCCAAGGCAACTATGAAGACTGGCCCTCGTTCAGGGACATGTTTACAGCAGTCTACACCAATCATCCCAAGCTTACATCAGCCCAAAAGCTTTATCACCTGCGACATAAAACTCATGGGGAAGCAGGCCCAATTATAAAGCGCTTTCCCTTATGCGATGATGCATGGGAAGCGATGAGCACGAGATTCGAAAACAAAAGACTCATTGTAGATACCCAGCTCAAAAACATTTTCGATCGAAAACGAATTAGTTCCGAGGATAGCAAGGATATCCAGAAACTCCAAGCTACCATAACGAGCCGCCCTGGCAGTTTTATCAGCGCAGCAAGTCTCCACCGCCGACTGGGATCCCTTCCTAGTATACCGCACCTCATCCAAATTACCTCAGCAAACACTCTCCCTATGGGAACAGTCACTAGAATCCAGGAAAGTATTGCCTACATGGTCCCAATTAAGAACCTTCCTTACGTCCCGTATAGAAGAACTTGAACGTCTGTCTGCCATTAATCCAATAAAAAATTTTGTTCCATCCCAAGCAAAGTTTCACTCCAAAATTCCCACTTTAGCTCATGCAGCTACTACAGACACTTCATGCAAATACTGCAAAAGTTCACAACACATACGCCAATGTGCAGAATTTAAAAATCTGTCACCCAAAGACCGCTACCAAGTTGCAAAAACAGCAACAATATGCATCAATTGTTTGGCTTCCAACCACGCAATAAACGAATGCAAAAGTTTAAAAACATGCAACACATGCAATAAGCAACATCACACTCTGCTCGGATTTTCCGCCTCGACAGCAAGAATCCCAGGTCGTCGACGCACACTACACGGGTCAAAATCCAAACGTGATATTACCCACCGCGATAGTCTACATCCCCTATAAAGGTGAACTTATTCGCATGCGAGCGTTGATCGACCCAGGCTCCCAAAGGTCATTTATCACTGAAAAGGCTCAAAAACTCGTTAATTTACCGACCATAAAATGCCACTCAAATATTTCAGGGATAGGAGGTCATTACGTCAGC
Source organism: Drosophila pseudotakahashii (assembly GCA_035046095.1). Classification (NCBI taxonomy): domain Eukaryota; kingdom Metazoa; phylum Arthropoda; class Insecta; order Diptera; family Drosophilidae; genus Drosophila; species Drosophila pseudotakahashii. The sequence goes on from JAWNOE010000277.1 coordinate 9,389, forward strand.
TCATCGTCCAAAATATGCAAATTTAAACTCACCAACGGGGAAGATCTGTCGCTATACCAGTTGAGGTTATAGTACTTAAACGATTAACCAATCCCGTCTGTTTCCGTTACGAAACCAAAATCCCCAAGTCTAGATCAATTAAATCTGGCAGATCCCAACTTTTCAACCGCTGCAGAAATTGACATAGTACTGGGAAGCGACATCACTCCCCAGATATTTGAGAAGGCATAACAACTCCCGACACAATAATTACTCGCTCGGCTCACGCTGTTCGGGTGGTTAATTAGTGGTCCACTCCCCAACACCTCCACAGCCTATGCGTTTTCAACTCTAGTGGAAGAAGACACAGCAGACATAGGAAAACAGCTACAACAATTTTGGGAACTCGAAGAAATATCTGTAGACAAAACCGTAACCGAGGTGGACGAAAAGTGCGAAACCCATTACGTCAACACTACTCAAAGATTACCGGATGGTAGATATATGGTGCGCCTCCCGCTCAAAAGTGAATTCCCCAATAGCATGTCCCTAGGTTCTTCCAGAAATATCGACGAGGCCATAAATTCGGAATACTCCCGAGTCCTTCAAGAGTACATTGACCTAGGTCACATGACAGAAGTTCCACATATGGAAATCATGTAGAAAAATCAATATCTGTCGTTTTACCTTCCTCACCATGCGGTCGTCAGGCCCGAAAGTAAATCCACGAAATTACGCGTGGTATTTAACGCATCGCGTAAAACTCATTCTCAATTTTCATTAAACGATGTTCTCTATAAAGGCCCCGTTCTCCAAGGGGACCTTTTAGGCATCTTACTGAATTTGAGACGGTACAAAATTCGTGTTTAACGGCGACATTGAAAAAATGTACAGGCAAATTTTAGTCCATCCGGACGATCGTCCATTCCAGCGTCTAATATTTCGAACCAAACAGTCAGCAATCATGAATGATTTCCAACTGAATACGGTGACATTCGGAGTTAACTGTGCTCCATTCCTAGCAATTCGCACGCTACAACAGCTAGCTACGGACCTCAAAGAAAAATACCCTAGGGCAAGCCAAATCCTTTGCCAGGAAACTTTTGTCGACGACATATTTGCCGGTGCTCACACTCTCGAGGACGCAAAAAATGGCCAAAGCCAACTTATTGCGTCGCTGGAATCTGCAAGGTTTCTTCCTCAAAAAGAACACTGCAAATCACATCAAGCTGTTGGAAAATAGAGCTGGTTGCAGACCGGTTGGATATTGAATTTTTAGAAGTGTCCGAAGCAGGAACGACCAAGACGCTAGGAATAAAATGGGACGCACAATATAAAAGCACCCACTCCATGCAAAACCATCACCAAAAGAGCAATGTGATCCCACGCATCCACTTAGTTCGACCCGGCAGGATGGCTTACGACTATCGTAATCCACGCGAAACTGCTGCTTCAATCCCTTTGGAAAGAAGGTCAAGACTGGGACGAGTGTGTCAAGCCAACTTGGAACCAATTTCTCGAAGTTTTACCAAATATAAAGACCGTCAGCATACCCAGATGGGTAGGATACGAGCCAACGCAAGACATCCAGTTGCATGGATTTTCGGACGCATCAGAAAAAGCATATTGTGCCGCAATATACATTCGATCTAGTTACGCTGGATCACCCGCCCAATCCCATTTATTAGTTGCTATAACCAAGGTCGCGCCACTCAAAGCAGTAAGCTTGCCGCGCTTAGAATTATGCGGCGCACATCTATTGGCAAACTAGTGCAACATACATTCAAGACAACTCAACTTCCTGAGCTAAGAATCTTCTTGTGGTCGGATTCCACCGTCATCCTAGCACGGCTGGAAAAACCACCAGGGACATGGAAAAACGTTTGTCGCAAATCGTACGGCCGCCATACAAGAAAAAACTCGCAATGCCAAATGGAGCTACGTAAAATCCCACGATAACCCGTCCGGTCTAGGCACCCGCCGTTAACACCCACCCAACTCAAAGAATCGCAATTATGGTGGCATGGGCCAGAATGGCTATCAAACTCGGAGGAAAATTGGCCTTGCAGCCAAGCTCCTGCAATCACTCCTCCAGAACAGAAGAAGGTTCAACAGTTTTTCACGGAATCTGAAAATTTGGATATATGTGAACAATTCACGACGTACTTCCGAGCACTGCGAGCAACAGCACGAATTATGCGTTGGTATCAAGCGAATCCTGCAACTCCCAAAGATCAAAGACGCCAAACCTAGGCTTATTATAGCAGCTCAACGCCTTTTCTATCCCAAAGAGTATGATCAGTTACTCAACCAACATCCTATCCCAAACAAAAGCACGTTAAGTACTTTATGCCCCATCATTGATTCCGTTGGGCAAATTAGAATCAATAGTAGATTTCCCATACTATTACCACCCAAATTCGTGCCTCTCCCAACTCAAAGGCACCCATCCTCGGTTGAATATTAACGGAAATCCCACCCCATTCTCTTTTTCTGTTAAAAGTTCGTCTCATTTATACACAAGACCAACTCCGTAATTAATTCCTTAGATGTACAAGTGCCGCATGTGCCACAAAGGTCATTCTTTGTGTCTATGCGCAAAATTCATCAAGCTGACTCATCCTGGAACCGCCGTCGCGCCGCAGTGGGGAGAATGGGCTACTGCTCAAGCTGCCTGGCCACCACACATCGCGCTGATCAATGCAATTCCAAAGGTGCTGTTACAGGCGTGGATACCTGCATCACACTTTGCTTCACCACGGCTACACCACCACGGATGCTCCAGAAGCATCCAAGAAGGAAGGACGTCAACCGCGCAGCCCACGAAAGGACAAGTCTCCACCAAGCAGCAACCTACCTGTTCGAGCGAGTCGTTCCAAAACAAGGAGCTACTCCCGAATGCTGCCCTCCGAGAACGCAGTATATCACCATCTCAGACGCTTCGCCAGCTGCAGGAAGCCATCAAAGCCTAACCAAGCTTAAAACCGCCATCCGCAGGGGTGCATGTTGGCGCACTTGTAATAAAATCTCATGTAAATAAACATTCAAAATATTATGTAAATAGCCTATAATTCTGTAAACACTTAAAAGCTTATGTAAATAGCCTTTAATCCTAGAATCATTGTTTAAACCAAGTGTTTCTATCTCACCATTCATGTAAAGATCAGCATAATAGGGGTATTCCTTTAGAAAACTATTTATGAAAGTAGAGCAATTATGTTCCATTTTCAATTATTTGACAATTAAAAACGTAATTAGTTTAAAATCAAGTGAGATCTTTTTATTACATATTTGGAAGGAAATATAAAATCACGTTTTGATGGTTAGGAACTTTGCTCCTTGCAATTGCAGATGATTTCACTGCTCGCACACCCTGCTTTACATCCTGCTCCACATCCTTGTCGCCTATATAGTTTCATAAAGAGTATATGTGAATTTTAGCTCTTTAACACCCTTGCCATCCACTACTTTTTCCCCGCAATCCATTTTAAAGGAACCACAACAACACCCTGAACTACCAGAATTTGTTATTTCTTGTTTTTAAAAAGGGAAAATTAGTATTTATTTAAAATTTTCCGTATGTAAAATGCTGCGTACCTTCTTATTCGTTCGGAGTCCAAGTGATGAGACTTTTTTGCAGACACTATTACGATAGTCTGAAAAATAAGCTTTAAGTCATAATCATCTTGGTATCCCCATTGTCATCTTACCTCATCCATCCACATTCGATGGCATCAGCTTCGCATCACCATCTACATCTTCACCCATCACCGCCAGCATCAGCCTCTCCGAGCTGAGCCACACTTCATTCCATCAGCAAGGCAGCAACTATTAAGCTTCGCGTTCATGGTGACGTGTTCTGTCTTCTCAACCTTCACCGCACTTTGCAGTTTTGGGAGCTTGGGGTTGAACCTTGTCAAGAGGCTAAGAATAGCCTCTGGCTCAGAGGGTTGACAGGAGCAACCACACCCTCTCGCCCTTGGTCTGGACGGGATATCGCTGATTCGCAGTACGGCCAGCTTGGCCCCGGGGTAGACCTCGCCAACTTTGGTAATGGCAGCCTTATAGAGCGCTGCCGATCTCGTCCTCACAGGCGATCAACTTAACGTTGCCGGTACCATTCTGCATCTTGTCACAGGGGGTGGTCCCGGGTTTTCGTCCAGCACTTTTAAGGCCACCGTCGCAAGCGCCCGCCTGCAACGACACCCAACTCCTCCTCCTTCATCGTTCTGGTCGATGACGCCGATGATCTTCCGATCCTTCACCACGTGGAAGGACCTAGATCACGTGCTGCGGTTGGTTCGTGCTCCTGGCCTTCTTGCTCGCTGGTTGGAGCCACTTCGATCGACCTCTCCCGCTTGTTGCTGTTGTTTTTGGTATGCTTTGCGGGTCAAAGTCTGTATTACTGCATTTGCCCAGGTTATGTCTTCCTGGATCTTCAGAGGGTAGTCCTCCTTGGGTCGCTCCATCTTCCGAATTGGGGTCGGCGGCCAGACGTTTAAAGACGGCGGGTAGCTCTTCCGTTCAGTGGTCCCGCCTGGTTAGGTGTGCGTGCGCTTAACCCTTGGCCCTGGTACTTACCACAAGGTCAGCCCTTGCACTTCCCTCCGGTTGGTTTGGCTGGTGACCCGCCCCTAATATTGCTTTGGTGGGTGTTTTGGAATGGCCCTTGCGGTTCGTTGGGGCTACTTGGCTGCGTGGTCCGCTCTGCCTTGGCTGGTGTCGATGTTGCATGCATAGGGGCTTTCGGTATGCACCCTTGCTCATTTGGTTGTCTTTGGTGTTGACTTCCGACTTTTTAAGAGTGTCGAACTCTGCGTTTATTTTATATTATTATTATTTTTTAACTTCTCCATGCTTGTTCCCACGAGCTGCGGGAAGAAGGACAGGGTCCCACCCGGGCAGAGATCCGCTGTACCCGGGTAAGGCTGGTTCAGAACAGGCGGTCGCCACTTGGCGAGCCACCGTTTCTGAGTTATTCGTTTTGCCCAGCCAGATTGACTCTCGGCACGGTTTGAGTGACACCTTAGTCCAGCCCGGGGTGAGATGAATGTTGGGGAATAGGGAAAGAGGTAGGCTTGTGTGTGGAGGGGGCGCGAGCTTTTTTGTCGGAGGCGGCAGCACAAGCGCGACGTCGGCAGCGCCTACGGCGAGACCCCGCCGACGGCGCTTCATGTTGGCTGGGCCTTGCTCACATCTACGTCTATACCTGGATAACCCAGGGCGTTCGCTACAACCTGCGACCCGTTCGGTAGCCTTCAGCTTGGCGCCCTCCAAGTCATCCCACTATTGGCCGACTAGCTGTTACATACTTTTGCAGGAATACAATATACCCTTTTACTCTACGAGTAACGGGTATAATTATTGTCTATGTGTTTGTTTTTCGTTTCCCCTTCGTCACGTTTGATTTTCGGAAACTTTAATAATAACTGCATTAGTTTTGTGTATAGTTTAACGAACTAAAAAAAGCACAGACAATGGCCGAGCGGTTAGCCTGTGCATCTATTATGCAGTAATACCCATGTTCAATTCCTATATGTGGAAGAAATATTTTTGTTGTTTATAAATGAACAGCATTACATCGCAAACAGGTTCAAATTGTATGTTGAATTTTCCCTAGGGTGTCTAGTATTACAATTTTGGAAAAGTATTATGAATTCGTAATGGAGACCCGAAGATGATTCGGATTTAGTATACTTTTCCCATTACTAGTAATGCAGATTGTGTCCCGACCACGTTACAAGGCGGCCATGCCTATGGCAAAGTAATCCATGTTGTAATCCATCGTTCTGATTACTAGAGGAGAAGAAATGCATTTGTAATCCATTTTGTAATGGCAATTTTCGATATTCCTTCTTGCTCTCTTTTTCAAAGTTAGAGAATATCCGAGAGAGAGAATTCGGCAGAATTATATTATTTAATATCAATTTTAGTTTGTATACCCGGGTTTCCACATATACTATCCGTTTAATTAGCCTTCTTTGAGGCTCAAAATGCTTGATCTCGATGGGGTATATGAGACTGTATTTTTACATATTTTTAGATTTGGTTTTTAAATTGTCGAAAATCAAAATTCCTATTTCAACGCAAAACGTATAATGTTTGAATATTCCTATGAGAGCCATTTGATAGTATTCTGATCCGGCTCGGGAATCATTCGCGATAGCTAGTTCGCATAAACACGGCTAGATGATCGGTGATCGTGCTGATCAAGAATATAAATATTTTATGTGGTCGGAAACGTCTCCTTCACTGCGTTGCAAACATCTGACTGAAATTATAATACTCTTTGCAAGGGTATAAATATACAGTTAGCTGAGCCCAGGTTTTATGCTTCCCGCGGGTGTACCTTTTAATCGGACCCAGCATCTTTTACGAGATGTTATGAGTGCACTATGGGGTAAAAGTCCACTTTTACTAACATTAATTATTACTTAAAAACGAACATTTCAACGTTTTGTTTCTGGAATTTGGTTTATAAGTATTTAAAGGATTTATTTTTAAAAAAATTAGGCATTTTCTTGAGAAAAAAATTTTTTTAATTGTAGAATATGCACAACAAAAATGTTGTATGTATAATATTACATTTAGCACATAGTTCAAACCTGTGTTCTTGCATTATTTTCTTTACTTATCGTGTTTTACATAAATAAATTAATTTCAAAGCTCACGGCCAAAAATGACTGCGTACTTGCCTGTTGATATTTAACATTTTAAGTATACGTCATAACAGTTTGATGTTTTGTTAGTATGTTTATGAGGCCCTGTAATTAAGCATAAGCTGTTCCAGATTTTTCCTTTCTCCAATAGTACCATTTTACAATCCTCTCGGATTGGGACTTGTGATCTTAAAACTACACTTTCTTTAACAACTGTGCAAGGAGAAGTTATCCTGCCGTTTAAAAAGTTCACAAAATACGGAGCCAAGTGCTATATGCAATCGTATCCAGGCAGATTAGGCGTCCTGTCATTCTTGCTGTCTTGAACTCTAGAATTCCAATATCGTGGATCGTGATGCCAGCATATAGGAACATCTGGTGCCTGTGTCTAGTGGCCCATCTCAATTACTTTGCTCAAAGTCAAGGTAATAGTCCCCCAAGACCTGATGCTGCTCCGTGGAGCTGGAGCTCCTGTTGAGGCTCATTCCCAGAAGTGGCTGGAGCGACTGTGTTGCGCTTTCATGGATCCGAGACGATCCCTCTATATTCAATATTTTTGGTAGCGAACCGAGAGTCACATTCAAAAGCTAACAGAGTCAGTGGAGTGGCGTTATGTTCCAACTTCTTTAAATCCAGCTGACATTCTCTCCCGAGGTGCTATTCCTGTGAGCCTAAATGGAGTTGCTTTCTGGGCTCATGGTCCAAAATTCCTTTTTAAATGGCTAAAGGGCAGCGCTCCATATGAAGACATAGAGGCCAGTTCAAAATTTGAAGTAATGGCACATCGTCGCCCTATGCTTACGGTGCTTGTTTCTTAGGCATACTCGCCGTCGTCGAACGCTCAGCGCTCACATTTATGGGATGACATCAAATTATTGCAGTCCAAAGGGATTTTGTGCACTCATCCAGCTCGCTTGCAACTCTTTCAATCAATTTGGGCTTCTTAGAGTGGATGCCGGCTAAGGAATTCTTCTCTGGGATTTTAATCGGCGCCCACCTTTGAATCAGCTCACGAGTCTTTCGTTGTCACGTTGCCATTATTACTCACTTTCGTGATCGTAATCTGCCCACTGTTTCATTGGCACTACTCGGCATAATTCGATCCCAATATTGTGGATTGGGGAGGCCTATTCGTTCGGGGACGGATGTGAAAATCGCTTGGTTGGATGGCAACGCGTGGCTTAGTTTCCGCAGATCTTTTGCTCCCGATGGAAGAAAGAATAGAAAAGTAAACAGAAACAAATTGTAACCTCATGTATTTATGAATGCAAGTGCAAAGCAGGAGATCTTTAAAGTGCAGTGAGCAAGACATCGGAGACGACGCCCAATCATCTGATGTGTGCGTGGAATACACATACATACATGCATATACATACATACCTACATATATATATATATATATACTCAGCCATACCGAGCTGACTTCGTTCGCTTAAAATTAGTTTGGAGTACGGTTGTCAGGACTTACTTATTTCCAGAAAAATGGCCGGTTTTTTTTAATACTGATTACTTTAAAACTTCCGTGTAAACAACATTTTTCAGAAGATCCTTAAGGATCGAGAATAAAGGCTACTGGCAGTGCTAATAGAAAAGTATCTTTCTCTAAGATCTAGTCCAGCCAGCTTCCAAGTCTGCCTGCGATTAATTTATAGTTATTGCAAAGCAAAGTTTAGAGGGAATTGTAGCCTCTTAAACTGAAACGGACACCGTACTGATCCTGTTTTCCTCTTCGCGAATCCCGTAAATAAAGTTGCTTCGAATACATTCTTATTAAGACCTTTTATCTGCAATCGTGTCCCACTGCATAACTTTGGGGGACCTAAATTTTTCGCAATAACATTTTCCAGTGCTCCAATCTTAAGACAGATTATGCCAAAATCCCTGCTCGATTCAAAGAAATTAAAAATTCAACAGTCGACCTATTTATAGAAGACATCTAAAAATTGTTACAATAATTTATTGGTACCGGTACTTTTGAAAAATTCAAGTTCTGGTTTTGGAAATGATCTCAAAAAAATGATCAAAATCTGTACTAAAAAGAGTTTTTTAAACCAAAATTGAAATTATAATTGTGAATTTAAAACCTCTACCCCCTCGCCACGACGGCTCAATCTTGTGCTTGTTTCTTTTTCAGGCAAGCTCTCTAGAAGGTTCATTGTGTGCTTGACTGCAACTTTCTCTTGTCACAGCTCCAAAAACGCTCATTATCATTATATTCTTACTTTCATAAAACGAATTGTGGCAAAGAAGAGCAAATGTATTTTTTAGTATAGCCTACTTCTAACTTGCGATCTCATCCTTGTCGAATCAATAAAAATTAAAAACATATAATAAATGAATGTAATCCATGTGAAAGTCGCGAATCTTTGTACTTGCTTTCAGTCAGCGCACAAATATAATTGTTTATAAATTGGAATTTGTTTTTTCAAATTTTCAAGTTTTTAATGTAATGAAAACTTGTGTACAAACACGCAAACATTGCTGTCCTATGCAAAAGTAGCGAAGTAACTTATTTTTAGTTCTGCATATGAACGATAATTATTAGTTTTAAACTTTACAAATAACTTAGAAAGATTGAGCATTGGCTGAAAGGAAGGTAATCATTATATTTGTATTTAAACACATCATCTACTTTCAAATAGAAACACACATACACACAATACAAATCAAAACATATCCAAATATACATAACTACATGTGCAAACATATCTGAACAAGAATGTATTTCTTCTATTGCTTACAGATCAAACTTCCGTACTTGGCAAAAATTCGAATCGTTAGATTTGGCCTTTGAATTGTAGTAAGTTTGTCTATTTTCTTCCGTGGCGGAAATTCAAGGGCTCTTACTTTTGCTACAAAATGAAAAATACTTTTTGAAAAATAAAACCTAAGTATTTGATCCACAGACCTACTATTGATCGAAAAAATCATATTGATCGGAGCAGCAGCAACAAATTTTAAATTAAATTGCCCCTTTCCCCTCCCCTTTCCACATAGCACTTCCCCCTCCCACTCATCAGTTTACTTGGATGTTGCTCCTCGGCCGTCGCTCTGTCGGCAATCCCGCTCTCGGCAGGCTCCCGCAAAATGCCACGCAATAACTTAGAAAATCTAAATAAATTCTTTAAAAATACTAAAAAAAATGAAAAACTTGAAAAATTAAACTTAAGCATTTGGGCCATAGAATAATTAATGATCCAAAAATCATCATACTCGGAGCACGGTTTGGATTTTTTAAATCGAAAAGTTAACTTTAAATGTAGCCCCCAAATTATGGGGGATATCGAAATTTCATTTAGAAATCTTAATAGGACTTTTCAATACCTAAAATTGGGGCATATTCCAAATTTCAAAATCTCCAACCACTTTAGAAGTTAAGCAATCAAATAGACCAAATTTAGAGCTTCGAAATATTAATTTCTTGGACATGGGGACATGTCGGATCTTAGTGGGCGTTTAGAACCCCAATGGGAAAACTGTGCAAAAATTTGGCTGCTCTAGCTCTTACGGTTTGGGCTGTAGTCGTATCCCCTTAAACGTCTCGAATCTTTAGAGATAATAAGTGATTGTGCTTCAGAACAATGGCATTTTTGTACCCGACCACATAAAGTATATTCTTGATCCACACCAATAGCCGAGTCCATGAGCGCAGTCATCAGCGATGTCCCGTCTGTCCGTTTCTATGCGAAGAGCCTCTCAGTTTTTAAAGCTATCGCGATGAAACTTTCCCAAAAAGTCTTCTTTTCTATATCTAAAATTCATTGTAACTTTGTAGAAAGTCGGCGTTTTGATTTTTGACAATTTAAAAACAAAATTTTAAATAGGCACGAAGAATCTGGAACCCCTGGAAATGCACCGATAGAGTAAGCAATAAAATAAAGGTATTTACTTTATCTGCAAGGGTATATATGCTCTGTCTGCCCGAAGCTAACTTCCCTTCTTGTTTTTTTTGTGTTCACAGTAGATAATTCTAATGTCTTCAAAAGCCCAGGATTAGCAAAGGGGTAAGTTTGTCGGAACACGGTTCCTTTATCAACTATATATATATATATATATATATGCATGTTTATTCACTACGAGCAGTACAAACAAGCGGCCCAACGACACCCAAGCACGTGCTTGTTACGCATAAATAAATGCATAAAACAAAAAAAAACGGGACACATAATGAGAATAAGGAAGCAATGAGGAGTGAAGCAAATGAGTCAAAATTTTAGTTTTTCATACTGGATAGAAGTTTAAATGCAAATTAAATGATAAGGTTGTTATAATTATTACATAGAGCGCGAAGGCTCGTGCAACTAAAATTTGATGTAGATCGCACAAATTAAGAGGATAATAATTACGTGTTATGGTCATGAAGCTACAAACATTATAAGGATTAGCTCTATATAGTTATATTTTAAGATTATGCATAAAAATAGTACCCAAGCATTTTTCTAATATGTCGGTAAATTAAGCAATAATAATCTACTCTGGTAGGAAGGTAGCCTATGCTTTGATCCCAGTTTAAAACTCACCAAGGGCAAAAAGAAGGAATTGTTTTCGTACTGATCTTTATGGGTCAATGTGATCTTGGAATCTGGGCTCCAAACCGAATATTTTTCATAGAGGACGGACAAGGGAGGTAAATAATAATTTGGTTATATAGGGTCGTCAAATTCTTTGACCAACGCTTTATAAACCCAAGAACACTCATAGCTTTGTTAACAGTCAACATTATGTGACAGTCAAACTTAAGCTTCGGGTCCAGAAGAACGCCTAAATCATTTACTGAATATTATCCGGGCAAGTGGCAAGTACTGAAGCGAATAACTTATAAACGTAGGAGTACCCCTATGGAAGGACATTACATTACATTTCAGGCAGTTCATATTTAAGAGGTTATAGTCACACTATAATTGAAAATCTTGAAATAAATAGTTGGAAAAACTGATGATGAAATACAAAACTGAAAAAGTTTAAGAATAGGTTTGCAAATGGTTGATGCACAAAACTTAAGCACACACCCAGGAGAGCCATCAGACCGGGAAAATAAATAGGCGTTGTTGTTGTTAAATCTCTTAAGAGAGAACTTTCGGTAATTATAGCAAAAAATACAATTTGCCTATTTAAGGGATTAAGGTAGATTGATTTTGACCATGAAGAGGAGCTGTAAGTGGTTTGGAAAAAGTCGGCAAATAAATCAGCAATTTCAGAATCTGTCGATGCCTCCATTGAGTTAAACGAACGGATGAAGGCAAAGCCTAGCGTTTAAAACTGCTCCGGATCATTTAAAAATTCAAATATACAACGAGAACAAGAACATTAAAATCAGATCGAGCCACCACATATTTTGAAAAATCCGGATGGCGACCCGATTTTTTATATTTTTTATAAGAGTTTGTTTTAAGTTTTTAGAAATTAAGCGCATTTGTAAACCAGGGGGGCCTGTTATCTTGCAGGAAGCCTATCAGGAAAGCATTCATTAAAAAAAGTGTTTAGAACGCTATAGAAAAGTTCGGCTACTTTCGATGTCCATACAGTTATAAAGATCTGTCCAATTATGTAACGATAATTCAGAAGGCTATCTCAACAAAATACATGGGCGGATAGAATAGCGACAAGTGAGTCAGTAGAAGAGACCAAGAAATATCAGGGAGATTAAAACTACTCAAACAATCAAAAGGTTTCTGTTGGAAAGAGAGGATAGAATAGATTTAATAGCAGATAGATGTTGCTCATAAATTATTAAGTCAGAGCCAGGTGGAATATAAGCACATGTAACAAAAATAGACAAGGATTGCAGGTAAACTTTTACACTAACAAATTCTATGTTAATGGGAGCATGAGCCAATTTTCTGAATTTAGGGTAGAGGTACGTATTTCCCTGACGGAAAGGCGATTGGTTCTATAGGTATTAAAACTGTTCGACAAAACTTCAGAGTCGGTTATCTCTGGTTTTAGCCAAGTTTCAGTAAATGCCAGGATATCGTCCGTAAATGCCGAGGAGTCAACATAAAGCTTCATGTTAAGTCCTCTAACATTTTGGTAAGCCAAAAATAAACTTTTCAGTTTTTGGCACCATGGGAGGCCTGTTATTTGAATCTCGGTTTATTCGGAATATTTTATAACCAAATTATTAAGCCAAAAGCTTTCAGAAAGAAGTTCTTTAAGCACATCAGGCGGAGCAAATATTTTAAAAGATGATATCCAACGAGCGTAAGAGAAACGAAATCGTTCAACTGCAATGTCCTCGGATCTGGAATTTTTCAACTGAAAATAAATTCCAAAACATCCTCTGGAAAGTTGTATCTGGGGTAAAATTGTAGATACGAATAGTTGCTTCCTCTGCTGGAACAACCGACAGTCTCTTTGGCACCCCTCTGAACCTTGTCTTGTCTGAACCACAAAATGTTCCTATCTTATCGATAGGGACACAGTCAGCACCGAATGTCTGTGCCTCAGGTGGCTTCCGGAACTAGCTGTTTTCATAGGCACAGTTGGCTCGCTTACCCCTGTGCTGAGGAGCCGTGCAGTGACCGTGTGTTTTGTTTTGTTTCACGGTCTTATTAACTGCCCCTGAGCTGGCTTTTTTGCGTTTAGGCCACCCGGTTAATAATAATTTCTTATTATTAAATTGTTCACAAACGGAATTCGAACCCGTCATTGAGCTGTTTAAAAACTCGTGAGGTTTATGGGCCGTCTCAAGTCTGCCTCATAAAGGTGCCATCTCGACTGTCATTTCCTTGCAGGACTCACATGCCCGCATTATAATTCCGGTATGCAATTCAATGAAGTCTTTAACTCTGCCAGTAAATCCTACATTTGATGTGCATGACCGATTCGCAGAGCCAGCAGATAATAAAAGAATCTTTAGTTGACATCGGAAGAGAACATCTTTTCTTGGTACAAATCAAATTCCAAAACCGCAAGAACACAAAACAACGAAAAGTATAAGAGCGCGAGATCGCGAATTTAATTATAAACAAGAGAGCGCGCAGAGAATCTTCTATCGGATGCACGTGGCTTGTGGGACCAACAACTATACGCACGAACAGTTACAAATGTAAGCAAGCAAGAGAGAGAGAAAATTAGAAGTACAGGCAAGCTCTCAGAGAGTGAGAGCGGGAGAGTGGGAAAGAGATTGCAAGAGTTTTAGCAAGTTTAAAGCGTGTAATTTAAATAACAAAGAACCAGCGATTAAACGAAAAACAAAGAAATGTTAAAATAACTATAACCATGTACCCGTTTATTGGGAGATTTATTTAAACACTAACACAGTTGTTAGGCTAAGCTTTGTTTATAAACACTCGTAAAAAATCACTGAAAAACACAAAAAACTTAGAGCACAAAATAAAACACAACCGTTCACAAGCGACGCTAAACCGTTTATGTCCTGTTTTTGTTTGATTATCTGAAGAAAATTTCCCACTTCAGTTTTAATCAATCAGTATACCGTTTTGTTGTACTTTATATAATATAATTTAAATTTGACTTTTTAGCGGCGGAGTATTAGCTTGTGTTTTATGAACAACCACAAGAACCTTCAGAGTGATGTTTTGTAGTAATTGCTAATAGTCAGCAATTTGTTGATGTGTGCACCTTGTACGGGTGGTAAATTCGATGTTTCTGCTAACAAACTTTTTTTTGGTCAACAACAATTACAAATTCCATAATAATTTATTTATATTTTAATCAATAAATTTATATTGTGAAAAAGAAAACTAAAACCATGAAGTGTGCTAAGTTTTCAAGAAGGGGGTGCTGACGCAATAAGTGGAATAGGTGAAGAATAATCACATAACTTTTGACTGGACTCAACCTGAGGTCGAATTGCACACGAATGTGCTGAAAAGGGGAGGGAATTGGCCAAAAACATTGCCCGATCTTGTTACGACCAAGCCAAAGTCAAGTGTTTATACGTTAGCTTACCAAATAACGATCATGTGTCTCGTGCTGCAAATGGTGGATCCTTAGTGTGACTGGCGTTACTTTGCCTGGTCACAGGATATGTGTATCGGGGGGTTGGGTACTTACAGCACATAAACTGTCTATGGATAGTTGCCGCACCCTGATGCTTGTAGAACTAGAAGAATGTGCGCATGATGAAGATATGAAGACACAGCGACCGCCGCTCTCGTCATTTGACGGTAGATGAGTAGCAGAGAGTGGGTCTGAGACTGATTTTGTTTGAGAACTAACGGTATTTATAGGTACAAAAGTGCTTACGGTAACAAAACGTATAGAAAAAGAAAATGAAATTATAGCTATTCGTCGAAGAGTTGCAGAGGTCAAGTTCTATATGCAGTGCTAATGACGTTATTGCTGTACTTCCGAATTGTGTCGTCAGCTATTCGCTGCTAACTGATAACTGTTAGACTCACGGTTGGTTGTAGAATTGCAGTATTGACAGCAAAATGCTATGATATATGATTCTTGTTCCACAAATGTTAACTGCGATAGTAATTATATTATGTAGGTCGATGAGTTATCTCCCGGCCGAGGATGTTTACCACGGCTCACGTGCTAACATTGCGTGGAGGGTGGCAATGGACTGCTGTAAAACATTTATAATATACATTTTGTATCAAAGAACTAGTGCGCCAAGCCACATATGGGGACGATTTGCCCCTGCTCACATCGAGTGTTAGGCACTTTGAATCACATATTTGATGACGATAGTAATATGTTATAATTAAACACTGAAGAGACTCCATACAACAATACGTGACCGAGATCAATAATATTTATCGCATGGAACACTAAAGGGTCATTAACAAAATTTGACCTGCGCCATGGCACAGGAGCGATACCGGCGAATTGTCCTGATGGTAGATTCCAGTTTAGGGAACTAAGGAGAAAGTAGGAGTCGACATCACCATCTATTATTTTATGTATAAACCTAACACCGTGACAAATCCTACGGTTGATCAGGGTGGGCAAGTCTGAATAAATGCAATCTGGCATTATAAGATCTGGCAAACCGACGGCCAGTGTCCCAGTTAAAACCTCTTAGAACAAATAACAAAAACTGCTTTTGAGGTTGAACATATTTTGACAAGTTACCGTCTGCGGTGACCATATAGGAGAACAATACTCTAACGATGGCCGAACAAGAGATACATATAGAAGCTTGGTTGTAGAAGGGTCCTTAAACTCCTTAAAACAGCGCTTCATAAAGGCTAAAAGGTACCTAGCGTTATTACAAATTAGTGATATGTGATCATTAAAACAATGTTTATGCTCAAATAAAACTCCCAGGTCTCTACAGTAAAAATACACTGAAGGACATTATTGTCAATAGAGTATGATTATGATGATAAAATGTCATGAAAATTACATTTAGAATAGTTAAGATATAAATTATTGAGTTCGACCAAGCTCTGTAAGTAGTCAAGATCTAATTCAAGACGAGAACAACGGTAATGACATGGACAAACACAGTTAAACGTCGTCAGCAAACATTAAAACAGTTGCGGACTTAATAACTTGAGGTAAGTCGTTAATTAAACAAGTCGAAATAATAAGGGTGGAACCCTCAAACAATGACTTCCTCTAGGTACACCAGAGGTAACATTTATAGTTTTGGAAGTTATATCATTATATTTCATCCTCTGAGAGCGGTCAGTGGGGTACCCAAGTTGACAACTTTGGAGGAAATCCCATAAGGGTAGGTTTATGAATAAGCAGGCCACTCGTTTACCGAGTCAAAAGCTTTGGGGAAATCCGTAAAAATAACATCAGTTTGCTGCTGATGAACAAAGTGACGGTTTACCAATCAGGAGAAATTCTCAAGCAAATTAGTGGTAGTAGGTACTACGTTGACATGGCGAAATAAGCGACCGATATTGACGCTGCAATTGACAAGTTATTAATTTAGGAATATCTCTGAGCTTAGCAATCCCATGATAGTTAGCAATATCATACTTGTTACCTTTTTTAAACAGAGGAACAATAAAAGATTCCTTCCAAGTGACCGAAAATTACATTGATTTAATGACATGTTGAACAGGATTGTTAGAGGGCTGGAAAGAAAATTTGCAGACTTTTTTAAGAATGCAACTGAGGGACCATATCAGGTCCTGCTGAAAAACAGAGCTTTGATGAGATTAAGCCCTGGAGAACATCAGGTTCAAGAATAACCGGATTAAAAATTGAGTGCAGATGAGGTAAAGGATGAGGATAGTTAAAATCATTGCCACTATCAGCTTTAGCATAAGTTGAATGAAAACAAGAGAGAACGCTATAGTCGGGTGCCCCGACTATCAAGTACCCGTAACTCAGCTAAGGGAGTGCGAGGGAGAATACAGTATAAAATCTTTGATCGGGCATAACATTTTAACGAATGGTTTGATTTGAAAAATTTCTTCTACATTTCGATAGGTATTGATAGTCACAATAAAACTGCATTTTTAGTTTTCCAAAATCTTTAAATGCGGTGTAGGCGCCAGACACCTTTCAAATGTATTTGGTGTAGGGCGATTGAGGGCGTTAGAGGGGCGTGGCGCCATTTTGAAATAAACTCGCCTGCGTAGCAACTCCAAGAATATGCATGCAAAATGCCAATGAGCTTTTATAGTTTCCGAGATCTCAGCGTTCATACGGACGGAGCAACGGACAGACGGACAGACGGAGATGGCTAGTTCGATCGGCCAAGCCGATCAAGAATATATATACTTTATAGGGTTGGGAAAAGCTTCTCCCTGTTACATACTTTTTGAATTTTTGAATACAATATACCCTTTTACTCTACGAGTAACGGGTATAACAGAGACGCCATAGTTGGGCGCCCACTTTTTCCCCCTATTGAGGTACCCGTTACTTAGCTAAAGGGAGTGCGAGGGAGATGGATATATAAAACTTTAATCAGGCATAATTTTTTAACGAATGGTCCGATTTGAAAATTTTCTTTAGCATTTTGATAGGTATTGATAAACACAATAAAACTGATTTTTTACTTTTCGAAAATCCTTGAAGGTGTGCACACACATAATCGTTTAAGGCGATTAAGGCGTTAAAGGGGCGTGGTCTCGGCTGAAATAAACTTGCGCTGCGTAGAAAGCCCAAGAATTTGTGTTGTTAAAATTTTGAGCTTTTGTAGTTTCCGAGATCTCAGCGTTCATAGTGCGGACAGACAGACGGACACAAGGAATATGTGCCGTGATCCTGATCATGAATATATGAATATACTTTATAGGGTCGGAATCGCTTCCTTCCCCGTCACAGTGTTGCACGAATACAATATACCTATTTACTCTACGAGTAACGGGTATAAAATCAGCAAATAAGTTAAATATAGATATATAGAAGCGACCACAGAATTAAAAACTTGGAGGGAGGAAAGCATTGAGATTTCCGTTTGGCATTAACAAATGAATAAAATAGTTTTGGATTACTTTTAAAGTCACTTTTACAGCGTGCAAGGAAGTTATTATAACATTCAGAATTTTGTTTTAGGTAGTCAGATTTCACAACAGAATATTTGGCGGAAAGTCCGCTCGCCGAGCCAGTTTGTTTAAATCGTTGAAGAGTCTGGATTTTTTGTTCCTAAGGTAGGAAAGCTGACGGGTAAACCAGGAAGAGCGGTTCGAAGTTTCTATTAGAAAGGGGTACACGTTTATCAAAGAAATTTTAAAAGGACACGATAAAAATAAGCTACACCGTCCGCAAAAGGAACATCTGTTAGGTATCAAAATTCAAGTCTAGAATTCGCTCATTGTGATTTGAAAATCCAATTTATTTGCAGCAAAGACAGTTTCAATTAGGCCTTCAATAAAATAATTTTGAATTCTGGGAGTCATTGATATCGAGTCATTACACTGAAACCAAGACATTTGGGGAGATTGGAGTTACTGAGAACAATGAATGGCCAATCACAGCCAACGAAGATACATGACGTATCGCAGACAGGTGGAGTAAAAACATATTTTTATTTCAGAACCTGGGGTATATAGGAGCAGGTAATCACATATTAGACGTTGGAAGGTGAGAGTTTGACAGAAATAAATTCAATACTTGAAGAGTCGGGAGTGGTAATAAGCTCTGAAGTCAGGTTGGATTTAACTGCAATTAGGACTCAACCACCACGACGACACGGACGATCATTTCTATAAACAAAGTAGTTTTTAGATAAGATTTCACTATCATTTGCAGTCGAGTTAAGGGGTTATATCCGTTCGAGCGAAAAAATTTAGGGAACTTTGGATTTTTTTTCAGGTGTGAAGCAATTATTTTTATGAAACTGAATTATTATTTATTGATAGGAAGGACTGTTTTTATCGAAACAACAAGCGTTTGATCTTGAAAATATATGAATAATTTACAAGTTATGTCCTGGGGATTCTCGGAACCCTTTTTGTTTTATAACGGCTTTTGGTGACCACGATTGCACAAGAACTATTTGATCGATCTTCTTCATTTTTTTTTAATTATTCGTAATGATTGTGTCGAGTTCGTGCATTTTGAATCCCTTCTGAATACAATAATACACTTTTTGGGAGCCATGGCCGCACTCCGAGAACAGGCCAGAAGATGGAACAGTGAATGGAATGTCCGGAGAGCAGCAGAGCCGCAGGCAACGGTTTGTGCAGCCAATGAGTTCAGCATCCACAACATTACAGTAATCAAATCAGTTTGAGTTGATTCACGGAGATACTGCCAGGACTTAAAATCGACGATGCGGATGCCCCTTCCCTCACGCCAGCACTAGCATGATCACGGCCAGAATCCAAATCGCCCCCGAACTTCCGTAAAGTAGTTTTTACGGAAGTTCGGGGCGATTTGGATTCTGGCGTATGTGATCATGCTGATGCTGGCGTGAGGGAAGGGGCATCCGCATCGTCGATTTTAAGTCCTGGCAGTATCTCCGTGAATCCAACTAGAACTGATTTGATTACTGCTGATATCAACCATATGGCTGCTGGAACTTCATTGGCTGCACAAACCGTTGCCCCTGTGCCGGCTCTGCTCGCTATTCCCGGACGTCCATTCACTGTTCCATCTTCTGCACCTGTTACTCTGGCGGCCATGGCTCCCAAAAAGTGTATTATTGTATTCAGAAGGGATTCAAAATGCACGAACTCGACACAATCATTACGAATAATTTAAAAAAAAAATGAAGAAGATCGATCAAATAGTTCTTGTGCAATCGTGGTCACCAAAAGCCGTTATAAAACAAAAAGGGTTCCGAGAGAATTGCCATAACTTTGTAAATTATTCATATATTTTCAAGATCAAACGCTTGTTGTTTCGATAAAAACATGTACTATCAATAAATAATAACTTCAGTTTCATAAAATAATTGCTTCACACCTGAAAAAAAATCCAAAGTTCCCTAAATTTTTTCGCTCAAAAAGGTATATAACCCCTTAACTCGACTGCAAATGATAGTGAAATCTTATCTAAAAACTACTTTGTTTATAGAAATGATCGTCCGTGTCGTCGTGGTGGTTGAGTCCTAATTGCGGTTAAATCCAACCTGACTTCAGAGCTTATTACCACTCCCGACTCTTCAAGTATTGAATTTATTTCTGTCAAACTCTCACTTCCAACGTCTAATATGTTGATTACCTGCTCCTATATACCCCCAGGTTCTGAAATAAATATGTTTTTACTCCACCTGTCTGCGATACGTCATGTATCTTCGTTGGCTGATGATAATGATCGCCTCGTTGTTCTCGGTGACTTCAATCTCCCAAATGTCTCTTGGTTTCAGTGTAATGACTCGATATCAATGACTCCCAGAATTCAAAATTATTTTATTGAAGGCCTAATTGAACTGTCTTTGCTGCAAATAAATTGGATTTTCAATCACAATGAGCGAATTCTAGACTTGAATTTTGATACCTAACAGATGTTCCTTTTGCGGACGGTGTAGCTTATTTTTATGGTGTCCTTTAAAATTTGTTTGATAAACGTGTACCCCTTTCTAGTGGAAAAACTCCGAACCGCTCTTCCTGGTTTACCCGTCAGCTTTCCTACCTTAGGAACAAAAAATCCAGACTCTTCAACGATTTAAACAAACTGGCTCGCAGACGGACTTTGCCAAATATTCTGTTGTGAAATCTGACTACCTAAAACAAAATTCTGAATGTTATAATAACTTCCTTGCACGCTGTAAAAGTGACTTTAAAAGTAATCCAAAACTATTTTATTCATTTGTTAATGCCAAACGGAAATCTCAATGCTTTCCTCCCTCCAAGTTTTTAATTCTGTGGTCGCTTCTATATATCTATATTTAACTTATTTGCTGATTTTTATACCCGTTACTCGTAGAGTAAATAGGTATATTGTATTCGTGCAAAATTATGTAACAGGGAGAAGGAAGCGATTCCGACCCTATAAAGTATATTCATATATTCATGATCAGGATCACAAGCCAAGTCGACCTAGCCATGTCCTTCTGTCCGTCTGTCTGTCCGTCCGTATGAACGCTGAGATCTCGGAAACTACAAAAGCTAGAAATTTTTAACAACACAAATTCTTGGGCTTTCTACGCAGCGCAAGTTTATTTCAGCCGAGCGCCACGCCCCCTTTAACGCCTTAATCGCCTTAAACGAATTTATGTGTGTGTGTCTGGCGCGCACACCTTCAAGGATTTTCGAAAAGTAAAAAATCAGTTTTATTGTGTTTATCAATACCTATCAAAATGTAGAAGAAAATTTTCAAATCGGACCATTCGTTAAAAAATTATGCCTGATTAAAGTTTTATATATCCATCTCCCTCGCACTCCCTTTAGCTAAGTAACGGGTACCTGATAGTCGGGGCACCCGACTATAGCATTCTCTCTTGTTATACCCGTTACTCGTAGAGTAAAAGGGTATATTGTATTCGTGCAAAAGTATGTAACAGGGAGAAGCTTTTCCGACCCTATAAAGTATATATATTCTTGATCAGGATCACTAGCCGAGTCGAACTAGCCATGTCCGTCTGTCCGTCTGTCCGTCTGTCCGTCCGTATGAACGCTGAGATCTCGGAAACTATAAAAGCTAGAGGATTGGCATTTTGCATGCATATTCTTGGAGTTGCTACGCAGCGCAAGTTTATTTCAAAATGGCGCCACGCCCCCTCTAACGCCCTCAATCGCCCTACACCATTTTTTGAAAGGTGTCTGGCGCCTACACCATTAAAGATTTTGGAAAACTAAAAATGCAGTTTTATTGTGACTATCAATACCTATCGAAATGTAGAAGAAATTTTTCAAATCAAACCATTCGTTAAAATGTTATGCCCGATCAAAGATTTTATATATCTATCTCCCTCGCACTCCCTTAGCTGAGTTACGGGTATCTGATAGTCGGGGCACCCGACTATAGCGTTCTCTCTTGTTTTCATTCAACTTATGCTAAAGCTGATAGTGGCAATGATTTTAACTATCCTCATCCTTTACCTCATCTGCACTCAATTTTTAATCCGGTTATTCTTGAACCTGATGTTCTCCAGGGCTTAATCTCATCAAAGCTCTGTTTTTCAGCAGGACCTGATATGGTCCCTAGTTGCATTCTTAAAAATTGTGCAAATTTTCTTTCCAGCCCTCTAACAATCCTGTTCAACATGTCATTAAATCAATGTAATTTTCCGTCAGCTTGGAAGGAATCTTTTATTGTTCCTCTGTTTAAAAAAGGTAATAGGTCTGATATTGCTAACTATCATGGGATTGCTAAGCTCAGAGATATTCCTAAATTAATAACTTGTCAATTGCAGCATCAATGTCGGTCGCTTATTTCGCCATGTCAACGTGGCTTCACCAGGTGCCGATCTACTACCACTAATTTGCTTGAATTTACCTCATTGGTAAACCGTGGCTTTCTTCATAAGCAGCAAACTGATGTTATTTTTACGGATTTTCCCAAAGCTTTTGACTCGGTAAACCATGGCCTGCTTATTCATAAACTTACCCTTATGGGATTTCCTCCAAAGTTGTTAAAGTGGCTACATTCATATCTCACTGACCGCTCTCAGAGGATGAAATATAATGATATAACTTCCAAAACTATAAATGTTACCTCTGGTGTACCTCAAGGAAGTCATCCCTTAAGGGTCCCACCCTTATTATTTGACTTGTTGATTAACGACTTACCTCAAGTTATTAAGTCCGCAACTGTTTTAATGTTTGCTGACGACGTTTAACTGTGTTTGTCCATGTCATTACCGGATTCTTGTTCTCGTCTTGAATTAGATCTTGACTACTTACAGACTTGGTGCAAACTCAATAATTTATATCTTAACTATTCTAAATGTAATTTTATGACATTTTATCGTCGTAATCCGTCTATGTATTCATACTCTATTGACAATAATGTCCTTCAGCGTATTTTTACTGTACAAGACCTGGGAGTTTTATTTGAGCATAAACATTGTTTTAATGATCACATATCACTAATTTGTAATAACGCTAGGAGCCTTTTAGCCTTTATGAAGCGCTGTTTTAAGGAGTTTAAGGACCCTTCTACAACCAAGCTTCTATATGTATCTCTTGTTCGGCCATCGTTAGAGTATTGTTCTTGTATATGGTCACCGCAGACGGTAACTTGTCAAAATATGTTGGAGTCCGTTCAAAAGCAGTTTTTGTTATTTGCTCTAAGA
Organism: Drosophila pseudotakahashii; assembly: GCA_035046095.1. Classification (NCBI taxonomy): domain Eukaryota; kingdom Metazoa; phylum Arthropoda; class Insecta; order Diptera; family Drosophilidae; genus Drosophila; species Drosophila pseudotakahashii. The sequence continues at coordinate 32,594 of JAWNOE010000277.1, forward strand.
GGTTTTAACTGGGACGCTGGCCGTCGGTTGCCATCTTATAATGCCAGATTGCGTTTACTAGACTTGCCCACCCTGATCAACCGTAGGATTTGTCACGGTGTTAGGTTTATACATAAAATAATAGATGGTGATGTCGACTCCTCCTTTCTCCTTAGTTCCCTAAACTGGAATCTACCATGCAGGACAATTCGCCGGTATCGCTCCTGTCTCTGCCATGGCGCAGGTCAAATTTTGCCCTTAATGACCCTTTCCGTGTTCCATGCGATAAATATATTGATCTCAGTCACGTATTGTTGTATGGAGTCTCTTCAGTGTTTAATTATAACATATTACTATCGTTATTGTCATCAAATATGTAATTCAAAGTGCCTAACACTCGATGTGAGCAGGGGCAAATCGTTCCCATATGTGGCTTGGCGCACTAGTTCTTTAATACAAAATGTATATTATAAATGTTTTACAAGCAGTCCATTGCCCACCCACACCACGCAATCTTAGCCTCGACATAAGCGGTGGTTGAACATCTCTTCCTCGGCCGGGAGAATGTTAAGACTCATCGACCTACATAATATAATTATTATCGCAGTTAACATTTGTGGAACAAGAATCATATATCATAGCATTTGCTGTCAATACTGCAATTCTACAACCAGACCGTCAGTCTGCTTAACAGTTATCAATCTGCCGACGCAGCGAAAATAGCTGACAACACAATTCGGAAGTACAGCAATAACGTTGATTAGCACTGCATATAGAACTTTGACCTACTGCGAGTTACGACGAATAGCTATAATTTCATTTTCTTTTTCTATACGTTTTGTTACCGTAAGCACTTTTGTACCTATAAATACCGTTAAGTTTGTCAAACAAAATCAGTCTCAGAATAACCACTGTCTGTTACTCATCTACCATCGCAATCAACAGAGGCGGTCGCTGTGTCTTCATATCTTCATCATGCGCACCATTCTTCTAGTTACAAGTGCTGGGTGCGGCAACTATCCAGTAGACAGTTTATGTGCTGCATAGTACCCAACCCCCCGATACACATATCCTGTGACCAGGCAAAGTAACGCCAGTCACACTAAGGATCCACCATTTGCAGCACGACGCATGATCGTTGTTCATTTGGTAAGCTAACGTATAAACACTTAGCTTTCGCTTGGTCGTAACAAGATCGGGCAATGTTTCGGCCAAATTCCCTCCCCTTCACACATTCGTGTGCCAAATGGATCGTCGCGGGCCGAACCCCTATTGTCAGGCTGGTCCGTCAAAAGTTATGTCATTATTCTTCACCTATTCCACTTATTGCGTCAGCACCCCCTTCTTGAAAACTTAGCACTTCATGGTTTTAGTTTTCTTTTTCACAATATAAATTTATTGATTAAAATATAAATAAATTATTATGGATATTACATATGAAGTTAATTGTTGTTGACCAAAAAAAAAGTTTGTTAGCGGAGAGCATCGAATTTACCACCCGTACAAGGTGCACACATCAACAAATTGCTGACTATTCACGACTACAAACGTCGCTCTGAAGGCTCTTGTGGTTGTTCATAAAACGCAAGGCTGATACTCGCCGCTAAAAAGTCAAATTTAAATTATATTATATAAAGTACAACAAAACGGTATACTGATTGATTAAAACTGAAGTGGGAAATTTTCTTCAGATAATCAAACAAAGGCACGGACATAAACGGTTTAGCGTCGCTTGTGAACGGTTGTGTTTACTTTTGTGCTCTAAGTTTTTTGTGTTTTTCAGTGATTTTTTACGAGTGTTTATAAACAAAGCTTAGCCTAACAACTGTGTTAGTGTTTTTAAATAAATCTCCCAATAAACGGGTACATGGTTATAGTTATTTTAACATTTCTTTGTTTTTCGTTTAATCGCTGGTCTTTGTTAGTGTAAATTACACGCTTTAAACTTGCTAAAACTCTTGCAATCTCTTTCCCACTCTCCCGCTCTCACTCTCTGAGAGCTTGCTGTACTTCTAATTTCTCTCTCTCTTGCTTGCTTTACATTTGTAACTGTTCGTGCGTATAGTTGTTGGTGCCCCACAAGCCACGCTCAGTCGATAGAACATTTTTTCTCTCGCGCTCTCTTGCTCTAATTAAATTCGCGATCTTGCGCTCTTATACTTTTCGTGTTTTGTGTTTTTTGCGGTTTTGGAATTTGATCCCAGTGCCAAATTTACTCGTGGTATATTTTCCAAATTTTATTTTCTATTTCTTTAAATAACCTTTTTTCCCTATAAAATGGCCCTTATTGTACAAAGAAAAGTTGTTCTCTTCCGACGTCAACTAAAGATTCTTTTGTTATCTGCTGGCTCTGCGATTCGGTCATGCACATCAAATGTGCAGGATTTACTGGCAGAGTTAAAGACTTCATTGAATTGCATACCGGTCTGATGTGGGCATGTGAGTCCTGCAAGGAAATGACAGTCGAGATGAGCAGCTTTATGAGGCAGACTCGAGACGGCCTATTGAACCTTTCACGAGTTTTTAAACAGCTCAATGACGGGTTCGATTCCGTTTGTGAACAATTTAATAATAAGAAATTATTATTAACCGGGTCGCCTAAACGCAAAAAAGCCAGCTCAGGGGCAGTTAATAAGACCGTGAAACAAAACAAAACACATGGTAGCTGCAGCAGTTCCTGTCAGCACAGGGGTAAGCGAGCCAACTGTGCCTATGAAAACAGCTAGTTCCGGAAGCCAACCTGAGGCACAGAATTCGGTGCTGACTGTCCCTATCGATACAGTAGGAACCGCTTCTGGGTCCCAGACGAGCGAGGTTCAGAGGGGTCGAAAGAGACTGTCGGTTGTTCCACAGAGGAAGCAACTATTCGTATCTAGATTTACCCCAGATACAACTTCCGAGGATGTTTTGGAATTTATTCGTGAAAAATTCCCATCCGAGGACATTGCAGTTGAACAATTTCGTTTCTCTTACGCTCGTAGGATATCATCTTTTAAAATATTTGCTCCGCCTGATGTGCTTAAAGAACTTCTTTCTGAAAGCTTTTGGCTTAATGATGATTTGGTTATAAAAGAATTTGTTCCAAATAAACCGAGTACAAATAACAGGCCTCCCATGGTGCCAAAAAACTGAAAAGTTTATTTTTGGCTTACCAAAATGTTAGAGGACTTAACATGAAGCTACCCAAGCTTTATGTTGACTCCTCGGCATTTACGGACGATATCCTGGCATTTACTGAAACTTGGCTAAAACCAGAGATAACCGACTCTGAAGTTTTGTCAAACAGCTTTAATACCTATAGAACCGATCGCCTTTCCCGTAGGGGAGGGGGTGTTCTCATCGCCGTTACCTCTACCCTAAATTCGGAGAGAATTCACTCTCATGTCCCCATTAACATAGAATTTGTTAGTGTAAAAGTTTACCTGCAATCCTTGTCTATTTTTGTTACATGTGCTTATATTCCACCTGGCTCTGACTTAATAATTTATGAGCAACATCTATCTGCTATTAAATCTATTCTATCCTCTCTTTCCAACAGAAACCTTTTGATTGTTTGGGTGACTTTAATCTCCCTGATATTTCTTGGTCCCCTTCTACTGACTCACTTGTCGCTATTCCCTTATCCGCCCATGTATTTGTGGATGGCCTTTCTGAATTATCGTTACATAATTGGACAGATCTTTATAACTGTATGGACATCGAAAGTGCCACCGAACTTTTCTATAGCGTTCTAAACACTTTTTTTAATGAATGCTTTCCTGATAGGCTTCCTGCAAGGCCAAACAGGCCCCCCTGGTTTACAAATGCGCTTTAAAGACCTAAAAACTTAAAACAAACTCTTATAAAAAATATAAAAAATCGGGTGAGCCATCCGATTTTTCAAAATATGTGGTGGCTCGATCTGATTTTAATGTTCTTTGTTCTCGTTGTATATTTGAATTTTTAAATGATCCGGAGCAGTTTTAACGCTAAGCGTTAGTCATCGGCTTTGCCTTCATCCGTTCGTTTTAACTCAATGGAGGCATCGACAGATTCTGAAATTGCTGATTTATTTGCCGACTTTTTCCAAACCACTTACAGCTCCTCTTCATGGTCAAAATCAATCTACCCTAATCCCTTAAATAGGGCAAATTGTATTTTTTCCCCTATAATTACCGAAAGTTCTCTCTTAAGAGATTTAACAACAACAACGCCTATTTATTTTCCCGGTCCTGATGGACTTCCTGGGTGTGTGCTTAAGTTTTGTGCATCAACCATTTGCAAACCTATTCTTAAACTTTTTCGTTTGTCTATTTCATCATCAGTTTTTCCAACTATTTATTTCAAGATTTTCAAGTATGGTGTGACTATAACCTCTTAAATATGAACTGCCTGAAATGTAATGTAATGTCCTTCCATAGGGGTACTCCTACGTTTATAAGTTATTCGCTTCAGTACTTGCCACTTGCCCGGATATATTCAGTAAATGATTTAGGCGTTCTTCTGGACCCGAAGCTTAAGTTTGACTGTCACATAATGTTGACTGTTAACAAAGCTATGAGTGTTCTTGGGTTTATAAAGCGTTGGTCAAAAGAATTTGACGACCCTTATATAACCAAATTATTATTTACCTCCCTTGTCCGTCCTATATTGGAATATTGTTCTTCGGTTTGGAGCCCACAATACCAAGTGCACATTGACCGTAAAGAGTCGGTACAAAAACAATTCCTTCTTTTTGCCCTTCGTAGTTTAAACTGGGATCAAAGCGTAAGGCTACCTTCCTACCAGAGTAGATTATTATTGCTTAATTTACCGACACTTGCAAATTGTAGAAAAATGCTTGGTACTATTTTTATGCATAATCTTAAAAGAGGTGATATTGACTCTGTAGAACTTGTAAGCCGCCTAAATTTTAATATTCCCGTTAGACTAACACGTAATTATTATCCTCTTAATTTGCCTCGATGTACATCAAATTTTAGTCTGCACGAGCCCTTTCGCGCTCTATGTAATAATTATAACAACCTTTATCATTTAATTTGCATTTAAACTTCTATCCCGGTATGAAAAACTAATATTTTAACTCATTTGCTTCACTCCTCATTGCTTCTTTATTCTCATTATGTGTCCCGTTTTTTTTTTGTTTTATGCATTCTTCCTCGCGAACTCGCATTCTTGCCCAAATTGATAAAAGGGCCCGCGCGTAACAAGCACGTGCTTGGTGTCGTTGGGCCACTTGTTTGTACTGCTCGTAGTGCATCAAAGTCCATATATATATATATATATATATATAGTTGATAAAGGAACCGTGTTCCGACAAACTTACCCCTTTGCTAATCCTGGGCTTTTGAAGACATTAGAATTATATATGTGAACACAAAAAAAACAAGAAGGGAAGCTAGCTTCGGGCAGCAGAGCATATATACCCTTGCAGATAAAGTAAATACCTTTATTTTATTGCTTACTCTATCGGTGCAGTTCCAGGGGTTCCAGATTCTGCGTGCCTATTTAAAATTTTGTTTTTAAATTGTCAAAAATCAAAACGCCGACTTTCTACAAAGTTACAATGAATTTTAGATATAGAAAGAAGACTTTTGGGAAAGTTTCATCGCGATAGCTTAAAAACTGAGAGACTAGTTCGCATAGAAACGGACAGACGGACATGGCTAGATAGACTCGGCTAGATGGACTCGGCTATTGGTGCTGATCAAGAATATACTTTATGTGGTCGGGTACAAAAACATTGTTCTGAAGCACAATCACTTATTATCTCTAAAGATTATAAAATGAAAGACCGATTTTTAAGGGGATACGACTACAGCCCAAACCGTAAGAGCTAGAGCAGCCAAATTTTTGCACAGTATTCCATTGGGGTTCTAAACGCCCACTAAGATCCGACATGTCCCCCCAGTGGCCCCAATCAGCTCCAAAATTAATATTTCGAAGCTCTAAATTTGGTCTATTTGATTGCTTAACTTCTAAAGTGGTTGGAATTTTGAAATTTGGAATATGCCGAATTTTAGGTATTGAAAAGTCCTATTAAGATTTCTAAATGAAATTTCGATATCCCCCATAATTTGGGGGCTACATTTAAAGTTAACTTTTCGATTTAAATAATCCAAACCGCTGCTCCGATTATGATGATTTTTGGATCATTAATTATTCTATGGCCCAAATGCTTAAGTTTAATTTTTCAAGTTTTTTTCATTTTTTTTAGTATTTTTAAAGAATTTATTTAGATTTTCTAAGTTATTGCGTCGCATTTTGCGGGAGCCTGCCGAGAGAGCGGATGCCAAGAGAGCGACGGCCGAGAGAGCAACATCCAAGTAAACTGATGAGTGGGAGGGGGAAGTGCTATGTGGAAAGGGGAGGGGAAAGGGGCAATTTAATTTAAAATTTGTTGCTGCTGCTCCGATCAATATGATTTTCGATCAATAGTCAGTTCTGTGGATCAAATACTTAGGTTTTATTTTTCAAAAAGTATTTTTCATTTTGTAGCAAAAGTAAGAGCCCTATTTAATTTCCGCCACGGAAGAAAATAGACAAACTTACTACAAATTCTGTAAGCAAAGGCCAAATCTAACGATTCGAATTTTTGCCAAGTACGGAAGTTTGATCTGTAAGCAATCAAATACGTTACTTCTTCAGATATGTTTGCATGTAGGTATGTATATTTGGATATGTTTTGATTTGTATTGTGTGTATGTGTGTTTCTATTTGAAAGTAGATGATGTGTTTAAATACAAATATAATGATTACCTTCCTTTCAGCCAATGCTCAATCTTTCTAAGTTATTTGTAAAGTTTAAAACTAATAATTATCGTTCATATGCGGAACCTGGAAAAATAAGTTACTTCGCTACTTTTGCATGGGATGGCAATCTTTGCGTGTTTGTACACAAGTTTTCATTACATTAAAAACTTGAAAATTTGAAAAAACAAATTCCAATTTATAAACAATTATATTTGTGCGCTAACTGAAAGCAAGTACAAAGATTCGCGACTTTCACATGGATTACATTCATTTATTATATGTTTTTAATTTTTATTGATTCGACAAGGATGAGATCGCAAGTTAGAAGTAGGCTATACTAAAAAATACATTTGCTCTTCTTTGCCACAATTCGTTTTATGAAAGTGAGAAGAATATAATGATAATGAGCGTTTGGACAGTAACAAGTGTAAAAAAGGGGACCATCAAGCGCACAATGAACTCTCTGAGAGAGCTTGCCTAAAGAGAGAAAGAAACAAGCACAAGATTGACCGTGGTGTGGCAAGGGGGTAGAGGGTTTAAATTCACAATTATGATTTCAATTTTGGTTTAAAAAACTCTTTTTAGTACACATTTTGATCATTTTTTTGAGATCATTTTAAAACCAGGAACTTTGAATTTTTACTTTAATCGTACCGGTACCAATAAATTATTGCTAAACTAATTTTTAGATGTCTTCTATAAATCGGTCGACTGTTGAATTTTTAAATTCTTTGAATCGAGCAGGGATTTTGCAGCATAATCTGTCTCTTAAGATTGGAGCACTCGAAATGTTATTGCGATATTTAGGTCCCCCAAAGTTATGCAGTGGGACACGATTGCAGATAAAAGGTCTTAATAAGAATGTATTCGAAGCAACTTTATTTACGGGATTCGCGAAGAGGAAAACAGGATCCGTCCGGTCTGCCGTTTCAGTTTAAGAGGCTACAATTCCCTCTAAAAGTTTGCTTTGCAATAACTATAAATTAATCGCAGGGGCAGACTTGGAAGCTGGCTGGACTAGATCTTAGAGAAGATTGCTTTTCTCATTAGCACTGCCAGTAGCCTTATTCTCGATCCTTAAGGATCTTCTGAAAATGTTGTTTACACGGAAGTTTTAAAGTAAGTCCTGACAACCGTACTCCAAACTAATTTTAAGCGAACGAAGTCGCTTCGGGTATAGCTAGTATATATATATATATATGTAGGTATGTATGTCTATGCATGTATGTATGTGTATTCCACGGCGGCATACGTCTGGTCCGATAATTGGGCGTCGTCTCCGATGTCTTGCTCACTGCACTTAGAATTGTCTGCTTTTGCACTTGCATTCATAAATACATGAGGTTACAATTTGTTTTTGTTTACTTTTCTATTCTTCCTTCCATCGGGAGCAAAAGATCTGCGGAAACTAAGCCACGCGTTGCCATCCAACCAAGCGATTTTCACATCCGTCCCGACGAATAGGCCTCCCCCCAATAGGCCAATATTGGGATCGAATTATGCCGAGTAGTGCCAATGAAACAGTGGGCAGATTACGATCACGAAAGTGAGTAATAATGGCAACAGTGACCGAAAGACTCCGTGGTAATATAATTGGATGGCGCCCATTAAAATCCAGAGAAGAATTCCTTAGCCGGCATCCACTCTAAGAAGCCCAAATTGATTGAAAGAGTTGCAAGCGAGCTGGATGAGTGCACAAAATCCCTTTGACTGCAATAATTTGATGTCATCCCATAAATGTGAGCGCTGGACAAGACGAAGCAACAGCAGAGTACTGCCTAAGAGATCAAGCACCGTAAGCGTAGGGCGACAGATGCCATTACTGCAAATTTTGAACTGGCCTCTATGTCTTCATATGGAGCGCTGCCCTTTTAGCAATTTGAAAAAGGAATTTTGGACCATGAGCCCAGAAACGAGACTCGTTAGGCTCAGCAGGAATAGCACCTCGGGAGAGAATGTCAGCTGGATTTAAAGAAGTTGGAACATAACGCCACTCCACTGACTCTGTTAGCTTTTGAATGGCAGCTCTCGGTTCGCTACCAAAATATTGAATATAGAGGGATCGTCTCGGATCCATGAAAGCGCAACAGCAGAGTCGCTCCAGCCACTTCTGCGATGAGCCTAGACAGGAGTTCAGCTCCACAAAGTTCCAGCTTGGGCACAGTGAGTGTTTTCAAGGGGGCTACCCTTGACTTTGAGCAAAGTAATTGAGATCGGCCGTTGCAAACGATGTAGACACAGGCACCATATGCTTCTATGCTGGCATCACAAAATCCACGAATCTGAATCTCAGAGTTTGGAGAAAGAACCAGCCGAGAAAATGACGGACGCCTAATCTGCCTAAAATTCGTGCATATAGCACTTAGCTCCGTATTTTGTGACTCAGAAAAGCTTAAACGGCAGGATAACTTCTCCTTGCACAGTTGTTAAAGAAAGTGTAGATTTTAAGATCACAAGTCCCACTAATCCGAGAGGATTGTAAAATCGTACTATTGGAGAAAGGAAAAATCTGGAACAGCTTATGCTTAATTACAGGGCCTGCCATAAGAACGTACTAACAAAACATCAAACTGTTATGACGTATACTTAAAATGTTAATATTCAACAGGCAAGTACGCTGGGTTTGCACATTTTTGGCCGTGAGCTTTGAAATTAATTTATTTATGTAAAACACAATAAGTAAAGAAAATAATGCAAGAACACAGGTTTGAACTATGTGCTAAATGTAATATTATACATACAACATTTTTGTTGTGCATATTCTTACAATTAAATTTTTTTCTCAAGAAAATGCCTAATTTTTTTAAAAATAAATCCTTTAAATATTATAAACCAAATTCCAGAAACAAAACGTTGAAATGTTACGTCGTTTTTAAGTAATAATTAATGTTAGTAAAAGTGGACTTTTACCCCATAGTGCACTCATAACATCTCGTAAAAGATGCTGGGTCCGATTAAAAGGTACACCCGCGGGGAAGCATAAAACCTGGGCTCAGCTAACTGTATATTTATACCCTTGCAAAGAGTATTATAATTTCAGTCAGATGTTTGCAACGCAGTGAAGGAGACGTTTCCGACCACATAAAATATTTATATTCTTGATCAGCACCAATAGCCGAGTCCATCTAGCCGTGTTCTTTTTTATGCGAACTAGCTATCGCGATAAAACTTTTCCGAGCCGGATCGGACCACTATATCGAATGGCTCTCATAGGAATATTCAAACATTATACGTTTTGCGTTTTGAAATAGGAATTTTGATTTTCGACAATTTAAAAACCAAATCTAAAAATATGTAAAAATACATCTGATATACCCCATCGAGATAGAGCGTTTTAAGCTCTCAAAGAAGGCTAATTAAACGGATAGTATGTATTTGAACTGCAAGGGTATACAAACTAAAATTGATATTAAATAATATAATTCTGCCGAATTCTCTCTCTCGGATATTCTCTAACTTTGAAAAAGAGAGCAAGAAGGAATATCCCAGCGGCGAAAATTGCCATTACAAAATGGATTACAAATGCATTTCTTCTCCTCTAGTAATAAGGAAACAATGGATTACAACATGGATTACTTTGCCATAGGCATGGCCGCCTTGTAACGTGGTCGGGACACAATCTGCATTACTAGTAATGGGAAAAGTATACTAAATCCGAATCATCTTCGGGTCTCCATTACGAATTCATAATACTTTTCCAAAATTGTAATGCAAAATGTAGACACCCTAGGGAAAATTCAACATACAATTTGAAAAACGTATACTGCGATGTAATGCTGTTCATTTATAAACAACAAAAATATTCTTTCCACATATAGGAATTGAACATGGGTATTACTGCATAATAGATGCACAGGCTAACCGCTCGGCCATTGTCTGTGCTTTTTTTAGTTCGTTAAACTATACACAAAACTAATGCAGTTATTATTAAAGTTCCGAAAATCAAACGTGACGAAGGGGAAACGAAAAACAAACACATAGACAATAATTATACCCGTTACTCGTAGAGTAAAAGGGTATATTGTATTCCTGCAAAAGTATGTAACAGCTAGTCGGCCAATGAGATAGTGGGATGGCTTGGAGGGCGCCGAGCTGAAGGCTACCGAACGGGTCGCAGGTTGCGGATAGCGAACGCCCTGGGTTATCCAGGGTAGCTACGAATAAGCGTGGATGTTGACAAGGCCCAGCCAACATGAAGCGCGAATAAGTAGCCCCGGACAGTCGGCGGGTAACTGCGCCGTAGCAGTACCGACGTCGCGCTTGTGCTGCCGCCTCCGACAAAAAGCTCACACACACCCCCTCCCCACACACAAGCCTACCTCTTTCCTATTCCCCCAACATTCATCTCACCCCGGGCTGGACTAAGGTGTCACTCGAACCGTGCCGAGAGTCAATCTGGCTGGGAGCCCGAGTCAACAAATAACTCAGTCTCTAACGGTGGGCTCAGCCAAGTGGCGACCGCCTGTTCTAACCAGCCTTACCCGGGTACAGCGGATCTCTGCCCGGGTGGACCTGTCCTTTCTCCGCAGCTCGTGGGAACAAGCATGGAGAAGTTAAAAAATAATAATAATATTAAAATAAACGCAGAGTTCGACACTCTTAAAAAGTCGGAAGTCAACACCAAAGACGACCAAATGAGCAAGGGTGCCGTACCGAAAGCCCCTATGCATGCAACATCGACACCAGCCAAGGCCAGCGGACCACGCAGCCAAGTAGCCCCAACGAACCGCAAGGGCCAGTCCAAAACACCCACCAATGCTGGGGCGGGTCACCAGCCAAACCAACCGGAGGGAAGTGCAAGGGCTGACCTTGTGGTAAGTACCAGGGCCAAGGAGTTTAAGCGCACACCACCTAACCAGGCAGGACCGCTTGAACGGAAGAAGGCTTACCGCATCTTAAAACGTCTGGCCACCAACCCCATTCGGGAGGATCAAACATCCAAGGAGGACTACCTGAAGATCCAGGAAGACATAACCTGGGCAAATGCGGTAATACCAGACTTTGACCCCGCAAAGATACCAAGCGACAGCAACAAGCGGGAGAGGTCGATCGAAGTGGCTCAACCAGCGAGCAAGAAGGCCAAGACAACCAACCGCAGCACGTGATCTAGGTCCTTTGCCGAAGTGGTGAAGGATCGGAAGATCATCGGCGTCATCGACCAGAACGATGAAGGAGGAGGAGTTGGGTCTGGTTAGGCGGGCACTTGCGACGGTGGCCTTAAAAGTGCTGGACGAAAACCCAGGACCGCCCCCTGACTGTACAGATGCAGAATGGTACCAGGGCAACGTTAAGTTGATCGCCTGTGAGGACGAGAGATCGGCAGCGCTCTATAAGGCTGCCATTACCAAAGTTGGCGAGGTCTACCCCGGGGCCAAGCTGGCCGTCTGCGAATCAGCGGATATCCCGTCCAGACCAAGGGCGAGGGTGTGGTTGCCGTCTGAACCCTCTGAGCCAGAGGCTATTCTTAGCCTTTTGACAAGGTTCAACCCCAAGCTCCCAACAGAAGGTTGGAAGGTGGTGAAGGTTGAGAAGACAGAACGCGTCACCATGAACGCGAAGCTTAATAGCTGCTGCCTTGCTGATGGAATGAAGTGCTGGCTCAGCTCGGAGAGGCTGATGCTGGCGGTGATGGGTGAAGATGTAGATGGTGATGCGAAGCTGATGCGGATGCGATGCGATGATGATGATGACGATGGGGATACCAAGATGATTATGACTTAAAGCTGCAAAAAAAAAACGATGGAAACATCGATAGTATCGATGGTTGACCGCCGGTGACCGACTTGGATATTTTTCAGACTATCGTGATAGTTGTGCAAAAAAGTCTCATCACTTGGACTCCGAACGAATAAGAAGGTACGCACATTTTACATACGGAAAATTTAATAAATACTAATTTTCCCTCGTTTTTGACAGAAATAGTCAAATTCTGGTGGTTTCGGTGTTGTTGTGGTTCCTTTAAAATGGATTGCGGGGAAAAAGTAAGTGGATGGCAAAGATATAAAGAGCTGAAATTCACATATATTCTTTATGAAACTATATAGGGCGACAAGGATGTGGAGCAGGATGTAAAGCAGGGTGTGGAGCAGGATGCGGAAATCGTGTGCAAAGTGCAAGGAGCAAAGTTCCTAACCATAGAAACGTGATTTTATATTTCCTTCCAAATATGTAATAAAAAGATCTCACTTGATTTTAAACTAATTACGTTTTTAATTGTCAATAATTGAAAATGGAGCATAATTGCTCTACTTTCATAAATAGTTTTCTAAAGGATTACCCCTATTATGCTGATCTTTACATGAATGGTGAGATAGAAACACTTGGTTTAAACAATGATTCTAGGATTAAAGGCTATTTACATAAGCTTTTAAGTGTTTACAGAATTATAGGCTATTTACATAATATTTTGAATGTTTATTTACATGAGATTTTTATTACAAGTGCGCCAACATGCCGCCCCCCCCCCCCTGCCGGATGGCGGTTTTAAGCTTGGTTAGGCTTTTGATGGCTTCCTGCAGCTGGCGAAGCGTCTGAGATGGTGATATACTGCGTCTCGGAGGGCGGCGTTCGGAAGTGTTCCTTGTTTTGGAACGACTCGCTCGAACGGGTCGGTTGCTGCTTGGTGGAGACTTGTCCTTTCGTGGGCTGCGCGGTTGACGTCCTTCCTTCTTGGATGCTTCTGGAGCATCCGTGGTGGTGTAGCCGTGGTGAAGCAAAGTGTGATGCAGGTATCCACACTTGTGACACACCTCTTTGGAATTGCATTGATGCACGCGATGTGTGGTGGCCAGGCAGTTTGAGCAGTAGCCCATTCTCCGTGCGGCGCGACGGCGTTCCAGGATGGTCAGCTTGATGAATTTTGCGCATAGACGCAAAGAATGACCTTTGTGGCACATGCGGCACTTGTACATCTAAGGAATTAATTACGGAATTAGTATGTGTGTATAAATGAGACGAACTTTAACAGAAAAAGAGAATGGGGTGGGATTTCCGTTATTGTTCAACCGAGGATGGGTGTCTTTGATTGGGAGAGGCACGAGTTTTACAATGGGTCGCGTGAGTGGTCCAGTTCGGGTTTGGAGGTCCACTGTGCGCGTATTTTGGTCTTTGCTTGGATGTAAGCGTATGACTCTTCCAAAACGCCAATGCGTGGGTGGGCAGGCGTCGTCCTTGATAATTACGATGTCATTAACTGAAAGATGGGCCTTTAGTTGCTTCCATTTATACCTTCGGTGGAGTTCATGAAGGTACTCATGTCGTTGTTGTAATGTGGCAAACTCCTCGAATGTGAATGTTCTGGTACCAGCGGTTCGAGTGAAATGCTTTTTGAAGCTTTTAACGGCACGGAACACGGAAACGTAGCCTTTGAGAACTACCTTGGTGCGTATATTGGAGGCTTTTTAATTAAATGGACCTGCGAAGTCAACTCCGGTTATAGTGAACGCGGGAGAAAATTGTGTTCTTTCGGGGGGAAGTGCGGCCATAATTTGATTTTTGGTGACTTGTTTAAAACGCGTACATGTTATACATTTGCGAATAGATGCCTTCACGAGATTGGCTAGTTTGGGGACAAAGAATTCTTGCCGAATCGCTCTTATCATCAGCTGGTTTTGAGCATGGAGAAAAGTGCTGTGGAAGAATTCCATAAACAGGGTGGTAAGTTTCGATTTGGGTGGTAATAGTATGGGAAATCTACTATTGATTCTAATTTGCCCAACGGAATCAATGATGGGGCATAAAGTACTTAACGTGCTTTTGTTGGAGATAGGATGTTGGTTGAGTAACTGATCATACTCTTTGGGATAGAAAAGGCGTTGAGCTGCTATAATAAGCCTAGGTTTGGCGTCTTTGATCTTTGGGAGTTGCAGGATTCGCTTGATACCAACGCATAATTCGTGCTGTTGCTCGCAGTGCTCGGAAGTACGTCGTGAATTGTTCACATATATCCAAATTTTCAGATTCCGTGAAAAACTGTTGAACCTTCTTCTGTTGTGGAGGAGTGATTGCAGGAGCTTGGCTGCAAGGCCAATTTTCCTCCGAGTTTGATAGCCATTCTGGCCCATGCCACCATAATTGCGATTCTTTGAGTTCGGTGGGGGTACAGCGGCGGGTGCCTAGACCGGACGGGTTATCGTGGGATTTTACGTAGCTCCATTTGGCATTGCGAGTTTTTTCTTGTATGGCGGCCGTACGATTTGCGACAAACGTTTTCCATGTCCCTGGTGGTTTTTCCAGCCGTGCTAGGATGACGGTGGAATCCGACCACAAGAAGATTCTTAGCTCAGGAAGTTGAGTTGTCTTGAATGTATGTTGCACTAGTTTGCCAATAGATGTGCGCCGCATAATTCTAAGCGCGGCAAGCTTACTGCTTTGAGTGGCGCGACCTTGGTTATAGCAACTAATAAATGGGATTGGGCGGGTGATCCAGCGTAACTAGATCGAATGTATATTGCGGCACAATATGCTTTTTCTGATGCGTCCGAAAATCCATGCAACTGGATGTCTTGCGTTGGCTCGTATCCTACCCATCTGGGTATGCTGACGGTCTTTATATTTGGTAAAACTTCGAGAAATTGGTTCCAAGTTGGCTTGACACACTCGTCCCAGTCTTGACCTTCTTTCCAAAGGGATTGAAGCAGCAGTTTCGCGTGGATTACGATAGTCGTAAGCCATCCTGCCGGGTCGAACTAAGTGGATGCGTGGGATAGCATTGCTCTTTTGGTGATGGTTTTGCATGGAGTGGGTGCTTTTATATTGTGCGTCCCATTTTATTCCTAGCGTCTTGGTCGTACTTGCTTCGGACACCTCTAAAAATTCGGTATCTAACCGGTCTGCAACAGCTATATTTTCCAACAGCTTGATGTGATTTGCAGTGTTCTTTTTGAGGAGAAAACCTGCGGATTTTAGCGACGCAATAAGTTGGCTTTGGCCATTTTTTGCGTCCTCGAGAGTGTGAGCACCGGCAAATATGTCGTCGACAAAAGTTTCCTGGCAAAGGATTTGGCTTGCCCTAGCGTATTTTTCTTTGAGGTCCGTAGCTAGCTGTTGTAGCGTGCGAATTGCTAGGAATGGAGCACAGTTAACTCCGAATGTCACCGTATTCAGTTGGAAATCATTCATGATTGCTGACTGTTTGGTTCGAAATATTAGACGCTGGAATGGACGATCGTCCGGATGGACTAAAATTTGCCTGTACATTTTTTCAATGTCGCCGTTAAACACGAATTTGTACCGTCTCAAATTGAGTAAGATGCCTAAAAGGTCCCCTTGGAGAACGGGGCCTTTATAGAGAACATCGTTTAATGAAAATTGAGAATGAGTTTTACGCGATGCGTTAAATACCACGCGTAATTTGGTGGATTTACTTTCGGGCCTGACGACCGCATGGTGAGGAAGGTAAAACGACAGATATTGATTTTTCTACATGATTTCCATATGTGGAACTTCTGTCATGTGACCTAGGTCAATGTACTCTTGAAGGACTCGGGAGTATTCCGAATTTATGGCCTCGTCGATATTTCTGGAAGAACCTAGGGACATGCTATTGGGGAATTCACTTTTGAGCGGGAGGCGCACCATATATCTACCATCCGGTAATCTTTGAGTAGTGTTGACGTAATGGGTTTCGCACTTTTCGTCCACCTCGGTTACGGTTTTGTCTACAGATATTTCTTCGAGTTCCCAAAATTGTTGTAGCTGTTTTCCTATGTCTGCTGTGTCTTCTTCCACTAGAGTTGAAAACGCATAGGCTGTGGAGGTGTTGGGGAGTGGACCACTAATTAACCACCCGAACAGCGTGAGCCGAGCGAGTAGATTGTTGTCTAGGGGAGTTGTTATGCCTTCTAGAAATATCTGGGGAGTGATGTCGCTTCCCAGTACTATGTCAATTTCTGCAGCGGTTGAAAAGTTGGGATCTGCCAGATTTAATTGATCTAGACTTGGGGATTTTGGTTTCGTAACGGAAACAGACGGGATTGGTTAATCGTTTAAGTACTATAACCTCAACTGGTATAGAGCACAGATCTTCCCCGTTGGTGAGTTTAAATTTGCATATTTTGGACGATGAGCTGACGTAATGACCTCCTATCCCTGAAATATTTGAGTGGCATTTTATGGTCGGTAAATTAACGAGTTTTTGAGCCTTTTCAGTGATAAATGACCTTTGGGAGCCTGGGTCGATCAACGCTCGCATGCGAATAAGTTCACCTTTATAGGGGATGTAGACTATCGCGGTGGGTAATATCACGTTCGGATTTTGACCCGTGTAGTGTGCGTCGACGACCTGGGATTCTTGCTGTCGAGGCGGAAAATGCAGCAGAGTGTGATGTTGCTTATTGCATGTGTTGCATGTTTTTAAACTTTTGCATTCGTTTATTGCGTGGTTGGAAGCCAAACAATTGATGCATATTGTTGCTGTTTTTGCAACTTGGTAGCGGTCTTTGGGTGACAGATTTTTAAATTCTGCACATTGGCGTATGTGTTGTGAACTTTTGCAGTATTTGCATGAAGTGTCTGTAGTAGCTGCATGAGCTAAAGTGGGAATTTTGGAGTGAAACTTTGCTTGGGATGGAACAAAATTTTTTATTGGATTAATGGCAGACAGACGTTCAAGTTCTTCTATACGGGACGTAAGGAAGGTTCTTAATTGGGACCATGTAGGCAATACTTTCCTGGATTCTAGTGACTGTTCCCATAGGGAGAGTGTTTGCTGAGGTGATTTGGATGAGGTGCGGTATACTAGGAAGGGATCCCAGTCGGCGGTGGAGACTTGCTGCGCTGATAAAACTGCCAGGCAGCTCGTTATGGTAGCTTGGAGTTTCTGGATATCCTTGCTATCCTCGGAACTAATTCGTTTTCGATCGAAAATGTTTTTGAGCTGGGTATCTACAATGAGTCTTTTGTTTTCGAATCTCGTGCTCATCGCTTCCCATGCATCATCGCATAAGGGAAAGCGCTTTATAATTGGGCCTGCTTCCCCATGAGTTTTATGTCGCAGGTGATAAAGCTTTTGGGCTGATGTAAGCTTGGGATGATTGGTGTAGACTGCTGTAAACATGTCCCTGAACGAGGGCCAGTCTTCATAGTTGCCTTGGAAAGGCTCTGTGTCACATGGTGGAACCTTAATGTGACTTGAGTTAGTTAGCTCATTGCCAAATCCGCTTAGGTTGTTCTAATTTGAAGATGGATTTAAAAATGAACTCTTGAACTCAAGAAACCCTTTAAGAGATGCTTTGACGCGGGACAACTCGTCTTCACATACGTTGAAATGCTATGTTGCGATATCCGCCGTTCGTCGTTTTCTTCGCCTGAGGTTAACGCGGTTTTGAAATCTCGATCCACCTGCTCAAACAAAGTGTCTACACTAGCTATGCATTCTTTTACGGTTGTCTTTGTTCTGTTAAGTGTTTGGGCTTTTTCGCAAAACTGAAGAAAGCGGTTTTTTGAGAAGTTGAATGCCCGATATTCAGTCATTTTTGTGATTGTGTAAGCGAATCGAGAGCGAAAGGACTTGCCGGAGGCTTGTCTTATGAGCGAAAGGACTATCCGGAGGCTTGAGTTATGAGTCGAGAGCGAAAGGACTAGCCGGAGGTTTGTGTTTTGATTGAGGTGGAATATTAAGAAAAGTAGACTGGAAATGAGACTATGTGTCTACTTACAGATTTACTTAACCTTGTTTTCTACACTTTGGTAGTGTTCGAAACTGGCCTTATCTTTCTTGATGTGGGCAAGCCTATAATAATTGCTTATACTATAGTGTATGACGTGTGTATTGTTCGAAATAAGTGTGATAAGTTAAATTGGTGTTTTTTCTGTTCAAGATGCTTATTAATGTTGTGATGTGAACCTGCGACCACTTAACTGCAAGTGCCCGCTGTTGCAACTTTTGCAACTGCGACGTAGTGTGAATTTAAAAAGCTATGTTTGATAAAGTTGTGGTGTGTGTGTAATAATGTTTTAGTGTGTGAGGGTAATTATGTTGTAGTGTGTGTGTAATAATGTTTTATTGTGAGAGTGCAATAACGCACGTGGTGTATGTGTGAATGTGTGAAAGATCTTTAAATTAAAAATATACAGTGCAAAGGGACTGGCTTTTTAACTTATTTGAGTTTGTGTACTTTATTATTCTTGTGGACTGTATTTATTTGCGTATGTAAGGGTGATTACGCTGATTTTACTTGGGGGAAAAAATGTAAATTTTGTTTTTAATGTGGCTTGTAGGTTAGCCACGATCATTTACCTTTTTGGAATAGGGCGATGATTCGATGTTTGCGAGATGGACCATGAAAATGCAGCAGCTATTGAGCTCCGCGTATTAGCTGCTCAACCAGGCATGCCTGGAACCCCTGGCAGCAGCGCAGAACCGTGTCACGGATTACGGATTCGATAAGGTGCAACTCCGCATCTACGACACGGACAAACTAGGGGCAGACAATCTGGCTGCTTGTCCGTCCTATGAACCCCCGAGCTACGACGAGATGGAGCACGAGGAGGCCCTCCACACAGGGTACGTGTCGAAAATCTGAAGCAGTTGTGCACCCATGACACGGCCCGACTGGGGCGCAGTGTGCTACAAGATATAGTGGAGGAAGTAGAGAGTACCCAACCCGAGCCCAATCCCCAGAATGATGCAGTACCTACAAATTAATCTGCACCACAGCAAGGCAGCATCTGCTGCCCTCCTCACCCGCCTGGAAACGGGCAAAATAGATATAGTCCTCATCCAAGAGCCATGGATTGTTGGAGACAACATCTGTGGCCTATCAACCCCCACATACAAGCTTTTTCATATGAAGGGTAAGGGTAAACCTAGGACCTGCAGTCTCACTAAAACACACTTTAACACATTTCTAATCCCACAGTTTAGCGAGGGCGACCTTAACACGGTCAAGCTGGAGCTAATCCCACTCACACATCACACCATATCATCGTTTTACCTGGCTCATGACCAAGAGGGGCCATTACCAAACATCATAACACAACAACTCATACACACACACTCATCTAAGGAACTCATCCTGGGTGGAGTCGCCAACTCACACCACACACAATGGGGAAGTACAAATACAAACGAAAGGGGTGAGTTACTTTATGACTAGCTCCTTCAATCCAACCTATTTATTTGCAACAAAAGTAATGACCCTACTTTCATCACTAGAAATATGAGGGAAGTTCTAGACATTACCCTGTTATCTGACACCCTACGTAACCATCTTGAAGAGTGGATAATGGGAACTGAACACTCCTACTCCGACAACCGATATATAGAATTTACAATATCTCTAGAATGTCCTCCCCCCGAAATCCAAGACGCACTAACTGGGGTTACTACAAAATCTCCTCGATAGAAACCTAAACACTCCACCGACTGAAATACTCGACAGTCACGAATTAGAAAACATAGTCAATACTTTCATTGACATCTGTGGTGAGGCCATTAAAAAGGCCTGCCCAAGCAGAACAGTCAAAACAAAGCACAAACCGCCTTGGTGAAACACCACCCTGGCGGCTCTTAAAAGCGACTGCAGAAGTCACTTCAACAAAGCTATATATAACAACAGCGAAGCTTCCTGGAACATGTACCATTCGAAGCTAAGCCAATACAAAAAGGAAATTAGAATATCAAAGCGAAGAGAATGGGCCAACTTCTGCAGTAGCATAGAATCTACAGAGGAGGCTTCAAGAATCAGAAGAATCTTAGCGAAATCTCCAGTAACCGTTGGATACCTAAAAACCAATGAAGACACCTGGACGGGAAACAGCCAGGAAACTTTAGAACTTCTGCTAGACACCCACTTCCCTAAAAACACTCAAGTTGTAGAGGACCTCCACTTAGAGGAGAACCTCGACGAGCATAGCGTAGTCAACATTTCAAATGGGCGATTAACTCCTTTAAGCCCTTCAAATCACCTGGCCCTGACGGCTTCTTCCCGGCCCAACTACAACGGACAATAGATACAACCCTTTCATGGCTGACTGTCATATTCCACTGTAACCATCCAGATGGCTGGACATAAAAATAATATTTATACCAAAGGCCGGCAAGCCCTCTCACACCTCTCCAAAGGACTTCCGTCCAATAAGCCTCTCCTCTTTCTTGATAAAGACCCTGGAAAGGCTAATTGACACACACATCAGACTAACTACCAACCCTAGTTTACTCTCCAATGCACACAATGCGTACCGTAAAGGTAGATCGACAGATACTGCCATACACTCCTTAGTATCTTGTATAGAGAGAGGGTTCCATAGCAAGGAATACTCCCTTGCAGACTTTCTAGACATAGAAGGGGCCTTCAACAATGTCACCCCAACGGCTATCACTGGCGCTATGATGGAACTAGGCATTGAGCGTCCTATAGTGGGACTCATTCACACCATACTCACCAGTAGGGTAGTGTACTCCACTATTGGATCAGCACAATCGACTAGGAACGTTAGTAGAGGAACATCGCAAAGCGGTGTGCTTTCCCCTCTGCTAAGGGTTATAGTTGTTAATAATCTTCTATCACTTCTAGAGGAAGCGGGAACAAAAGTGGTGGCCTATGCGGACGACGTGGTTATCGTAATACAAGGAAAATTTCCTCAAACACTCTGCAACCTGATGGAGACAGCCCTATAGACACTCTCAAGGTGGACAGCGCGCTGCGGACTGGGTGTAAACCCAGAAAAGATAGAATTAGTTATATTTACAAGGATGTATAAGTTACCAAATCTAACTCTCCCAAAACTACACCAAACTCGCCTTACCCTTAGCAACCAAGCTAAGTATTTAGGCGTCATCCTTGACAAGAAACTCCTCTGGGCAGAGAACATCGCGGACCGCACACGCAAAGCGGCCATAGCACTCTTTGCTTGTAAAGAAGCCATAGGGAGAAAGTGGGGCTTCTCCCGTAATAGTCCACTGGCTTTACACTGCAATAGTCAGACCCATTCTCCTTTACGGAAACATCGTCTGGTGGCACTCCCTAGAAAAGAAATGCAACCTAAAGAATCTGCACAAGATCCAAAGAAGCGCAGAACTCTGCATAAGTGGGGCTCTTCGCACAACCGCCACTGAAGCATTGAATACAATTCTTGACCTAGAACCTCTAGGCCTGCTGGCCAAAAGCTGGGCATCAGCAACGGCGCTGAGGCTCCGCGTCTACAGGCTCATCAGGTCACTCCATTATACTAACAAACCAACGTTATATACCACACGCAACAGACTACGTCCCACTCATAGTCAACTTCAAAAAAAGATACAAGATCCTCATACCCACTCGCACAGACTGGGATCACCTCCCTCACCAGATCGAGAACGCCGTCAATATATACACGGATGGCTCCAAGCTTAACTTGCAAACAGGAGGGGGAGTTTTCTCGCCTGAACTAGACATAAAAGTCTCTTTTCGACTACCAAATCATTGCAGTGTCTTCCAAGCGGAAGTGATGGCAATTCAGGAAGCCATGTCTTACCTGGATATAACAAAACAAAACACCACAGACATCTTCATATTTTCGGACAATCAAGCAGACCTCAGGGCCCTCGACTCCTACTCAACTAATTCACTTACTATCTCTGAATGCCGCAAATCTCTGAACGAGATGGCCACTCATCTCAGTATCAGCCTCATTTGGGTGCCTGGACACCGTAACATCGAAGGCAACTGCATAGCGGACGAACTAGCAAGACAAGGGACAACCACCGACATCCTTCGCGATAAGGACACGGTGGGCATGCCCATAGCTACCTGCAAGCTTATCCTCAAGCAAAGATTGTATACCCTCTCCAACAACCGTTGGAATACGATCTCAGCAGGCCAAACCTCCAGGCTCACCTGGCGTAATTATAACCCGAAAAGAACCAAAACCTTTCTACAATGTAACAGGACAGACATTTCCACCTTAATTAATGCCCTTACGGGCCCCTGTTTTTTAGGGACACACGCGCGCAGGCTAGGACTCAGCGGCTACGACTACTGTCGCAGATGTAAACAGATAGAAGAAGAGGAGAACATTGAACACCTTCTATCCTTCTGCCCAGCACACAAACTCAAACGTTTTCAAACACTAGGAAACTACACGCTTCCGAACCTTGCAGCCATACAAGGCAGAAGCATCCCAAAACTCCTTTGTTTTCTGAAAAGAACCAACTGGTTCGAAAAACCCAATAACCCATGAGCTAGAAAATTGTGTGAAGGTGTTAGTTTATGTGTATGAGATTTTGTATCCCTGTTTGTATCTGCACCTATGTTTTAATCTGAAACCGAGTCTGAGTCATTTGCATCTGCATATGAGGGCTTCAGTCAAAGTCTAAGGCCTGACTGGTCTGACTGTTAACCTTATTGTTCTTTTTTCATTTCATCCTATTGTTTTATGTGCATTTAGTGCCTAATTTGATTCGGATTGGTCAAGTAATTAACCCCAAGATAAAAAAGTAAGTGCACATTTTTGGCCTACAAATGTAAAAATATCTCCATAACTACAAACGATAGAGGCAAAGGATCAAAAGATTCCAACTCTGCTGCCAAAAGTTTACTAAAAGTGTATTTTACTTTCTTAAAATATGTCTCAGAAATGCAAACATACTAATAAAAGAGTTTTTGGAAAATTTATATTTTTTGAGGTTAGGTTACTGTTATTAACTTTTCTCAAAAAAAGCACAAAACTGCACCTCTATTTTTTCACATTTAAAAGTTTATTTATCATAGAAATTTTTAGTAAAATATGAAACCGGCGAAACCCGGCTCTTCCGAGAAATCTTTAAAGACCTCTCAAAATCAGGTTAAATTTAAGGTGTATAAAAAAATTTATTACAAATATAATGTATGAATTTGAATTTTTTTTATTTAAATGAAAAATTAGTAAACATTTAAAAGAAAAAAAATTGCGTTTTCACTTTTTTTGGTGCATTAAGGATTGTTAATTTAATATATTTTTAAAAATGAAGAAAAACTACAATTTTACTAGTCTTGATGAAATGTGAATCAAAGTGTAACTTTGAGAAAGGATATCTTTGGTCTGATGAAACTTAATGCGATTTCAGTTTTAGATCATGAAGGGTCATTGAATGTACTATAAACTGCCATCACTACTTTTTGCGATTTTTGAGATTTGATTTTAACATTAATTCGCAAAATCGGCCTCTGTTACCCCACTGTAACCCCACGGTGACATTTGGCTGTAAATATTCTTCGAAACTATTTTCTGCTGAGTGCAAAGTATTTTGATCGGACTCGGATGGTTTCGACTGATCGCTATCGGACATATTGTTAATCTGTATTCGTGATAATGCGTCGGCAACTACGTTCGTTGCGCACGGTTTATATATATCCTTTGGAGTAAAACTTTCTATAAATGAATACCAGCGATTTATTTCTATATTTAAATTTTTATCCAAGATTGCAAAGGATAATGATTGATGATCAGTTTGAATTTCAATTCCAATCACTCCGTATAGGTAATATCTCGAATTTTTCAGAGCCCACACTATTGCCCAAAGTTCCTTTTTGTTAGTTGCATAGACTTGTTTAGTTTCAGACATTGTTTTTGAAATAAACAATGTCTTGAGATAATACCGCACCAATAGCGACGTCTGAAGCATTTGTAATGTAAATTTTTTACTATAGTCTGGTTGAACCAGTTCTAATTGGGCAACGATACCTACTTTTAGCTCGTTAAAAGCTTTAATAGCTGGGTCATTCAGCGAAATTAACGTTTTAGTTAACATTCTTTTTGAGATTTTGCCATGATGTCCTCCTAAATATTTCGTAAGTGGTTTAGCCTTAAACGATAGTTAGTTAAAACTTCATAATGTTGTTTAAGTGTATTAGAGAAAATTATTATGTCGTCCATATAAACATGGCATGTTTTTCCTACTTCTTCCCTTAGAATGTCGACCATTGCTCTTTGGAAAATTATTAGTGCATTGGTCAATCCAAATGGCATCCTTAAGAATTTATACTTCCCGCTATATATTGAGAAATAAGTCTTTCCCACATCTGATTCTTTCATTAGAATCTGATGAAATCCTAATTCTAAGTCTATGGTTGCAAAATATATAGCTTTTCCCAAATTAGCTAGAATTACAGACGGGTCTTGCATGGAATACCTGTCGGGTGTCGTACTTTCGTTTAACTTTTTATAGGCAATAACTAGTCTTAATTTTTTGACTTTCTTTGGTACCACCAATACTGGAGAATTGTGGGAACGAATTGGTCGTATTATTCCTTTTTTTAGCATTCTACTGATTGCTTTTTTAACGAAATCGGCGACTGACAACGAGTACGGATATTCTTTTCCGTATATTGGTCTGTCGTGAACTAAAAAGATTTCCCATTTTATATCTGTACAAAATAAGATTTACATGTTGATTTTTGAATGCTCAGTTTCGATTTTCTTTAGTATTTGGTTTCTCATATCGGAAATGTTTTTACAGATTTCACAATTGAGATTGTTTAAATTGTCAGTGACGGATAATTCAACGTCGGCGTGTTCAGGATTTTTATTTTTCAAATTTGTCATTTTGTCGGATAACTCTACGACGGCACGTTCAGGATTTTTAAATCCCAAACTTTTATTTTTGTCGAATTATTCTACGACGGCGCGTTCAGGATTTTTGAATCCCTCTGATTTGGGCCTTTTCATTAAAGTATTTTTATACCCTTGCAGAGGGTATTATGATTTCAGTCAGAAGTTTGCAACGCAGTGAAGGAGAAGTTTCCGACCACATAAAGTATATATATTCTTGAATAGCATCACTAGACGAGTCTATCTAGACATGTCCGTCTGTCCGTCCGTTTCTACGCAAACTAGTCCCTCAGTTTTGAAGCTATCGCGCTCAAACTTTCCCAAAAGTCTTCTTCCTATTGCAGGTAACATATATGTCGGAACCGACCGGATCGGGCCACTATATCTTATAGCTCCCATAGGAAGGATCGAAAAAAAAACGTAAAAAAAATTCTAGCTTTGGTGTCTTTTGAAATATAACCTTAACCTTTTGGGAATACTATTTTTATAATACTTCTGAATTTCGAAAAAAATTTTGAAAAAATCGGTTGACTTTATCATATAGCTGCCATAGGAACGGTCGAAAAATTAAATGAAAATTAATAGGAAAAAAATTATATCTTTGTTGACTTATATTACATTCTCTTCTCCTCTAGTCTATGGCTTTTCTTTAACATTTTAAAATTTCGTATTAAATTTAAAAAAAATTCGGACGGCTATATTATATACATATCTGCCATAGGAAGGATCAAAAATTAATGCCAAAATAATACAAAAACATCTAATATTTGGTTTGTTTTAACATATTCGCAAGTTAATTTAAATTTAATGTTTTTGTAAATGAATAGGAATGTTCTGCAAGGGTGGTAATACTATACATTAGCGGGCTCACCCCCGAAATTCGCGAAAAAATTATCCTCGATGGACCGCGATTTCTTAAGAATTTACGTGCAAAAAGAAGAAGGTAAAGTTCCAGGCGCGTTTTTTTATAGTGGTGTCCCCGTTAGGCCTAGTCCACGCTTCAGATCCGAATATAACAAAGAGTCTCCTAATTAACAGCTGAGTTGTTATCGAAGGTGTCCTAAAAATATATATGCGAAATTTTATGATGTTTGTTAAATTTGAAATTAAAACATCGCGTAAGTACAAATTAAAAAAAAAAATGGAACGAGTCACAAGTAAAATTTGGCATGAAATTAAAAAAAAATCGCGCCTGGAACTTTACCTCAATGAATATATAAAAATGAAAAGCTTGCCTTAAATGGACACTGCCTCTTTGTTTTCTTCTTTTTGTTGAAACTTTCAACTGCGAACCTTCGCCGGCATACAAACATTTTTGTTCCTCCGTCTTCGACCACTTGCATGGGCTAAGGCAGGTTGGACAGTCGCGCTTGTCCAATACTACACTCATAAAAATGTATTTCTCAATTTTAGAAATCTCGCCATTAAATCGGCTTACCCTTGAAAATGGAAAAAAATTTTCTTGTAATTAGAAAATTTGCCTTTAAATATAGAAAACCTTTCTTAATGGAAAAAATTCAAGAAATAATTTTTCTTGAAAATAGAAAAATGAAAATCTCATATGTTTGTTTTGCCGTCGCAGCCAAAACATTTTCTACGTATTTAATGGCGAAATCGCCTTTGAATATGTGAAAGAAATTTCCCTTGAATATAAGAAAGTAGCCATTGACTTCCTTCGGCTACCGAATGTTGACGACAGAAAAAAACGAAGTAGGACGAAGGGCCTACTCGGCCCTACTACCCGGCTACCGACTTCTCTGATCATCCGAGCGTCAGTTGTTAAAAAAGATTCGTAAGTGATGGACGTGATTTTCAAGCGGATAAAGAGTGAAGCCTTTTCCAATTATTCAAAGGTATGTACATATATAATTTTTTGTATAGCGCGCATGCAAATGTATGTATTTAACTAAAGGAAAAATTCGAAATCTCTTAACCAAGTTTTACACAAACTTAGTTGAATTGTTTTCTAGCTAAAAGCTACGTACATACATACATTTGTACATCTATTTGTAGATGTAGAGTTCTATAATAACTTCGCCTTATTACTTGCATTATATTTATTTTTCAGAGTGAAACATGTCGAAAAAAACCTCTAAAGTACCTGCAGTGAGAGCAGTTGCATCTGTCGAATAAATGGTTTGGCGAAGCTGTAATTTTGTTTTAAAACCTTCTAAGGTAAGTATATCAAAAAGAAATATATGTTGTATTTGTTTGACATAGGCATGTAAATATGTATGCAGGTACGCGATTCACCCGATCTGAATGCCGATTCTCAACCCTTCTATCTTTTGCTCCTCTCTCTCGCTCTCTCGACCGACGTTTCTCTCTACTACTTCTTCAAACTGTTATGATCTGGCCCATGGTGGAACTTTATAAGGTGGTCTCGTCAGCTCTGCTGAGGACGTTAAATATGTTTACCTCTCTGTCTCTCTTAACCAAAAGAATGAGATAGCTAGATAGAGACTGGCACAAATAACGTCCTCAAAAGAGGGCAGCTCTCGCGACGAGATCACCTTGTATAGTTACACCATGATCTGGCCTGCTTACATTCGGTCGTCCTTCGCTCGTTCGTGTCTCTCCCGTGTCTCTCTCTCTCTGAACTTCGATTTTCAACCCCCGTCTTCGAGTTCTATCTGCCTTGCCTCTCTCTCTCGGTATTTTGACCAACGTGTTTGTATTTTGGCTATTACTAACATTAAATTTCAAAAAATGTTGTGTATCTAAAAATAAATATTTTATATCCCAATAACTCTTTTTTTTCCAGATGAAGGAATGCGAATATATACTGAGTTTTGTGATCACCTTATGTCATATGAAGTTCAAAAGGCCATGGGGTATGCAATAGTTAAATTATGTGAATTAAATACACCACCAATAATAACTCGTATGCTAAATTTCATAATTAAAAATGTTTAAATGTTAAGTGTTATGTGTTTCAAATGTAATTAAATAAAATATGCAATATCAAAAAAAAAAACGACGTTACATTTTATTTTATATTTGAGGGTTAATGTAAAACTTCCTTCAAGAAATTTTATTTCTTGATTTAAGAAATAATATTTCTTAATAGGAAATTTTACATTTTTTAACAAGAAAGAATCCACCTTTAAAACAAGAATTTATTTTCTTGTTTTAAGAAATATTTTTCCTTGTTTGAAAGGTGCCTTTTAAAAAAACCATTTCTTGTTTTAAGAAGTTTAATTTCTTGAAACAAGAAAGAAACCACCTTTGAAACAAGAATCGCCTTTCTTGTTTCAAGAAATATTTTTTCTTCTTTTAATGGTGGCTTTCCAAAAATCCCTTTCTTGTTTTAAGAAATTTAATTTCTTGTTTCAAGAAATATTTTTTCTGGTTTTAAAGGTGCCTTTCAAAAAAAACATTTCCTAAAACAAAGGTGAGGTCGCCTTTGGCAAAAATTCAAGAAAGAATTTCCTTGATTTAATGGAAATTCTTCGATTTTTTTTTATAAGTGTACTCCGTGGTCTTGTAAAAACCGGAAATGAGCTTTCTCATCCATACCGAGAAACTCTCCAAACGTTACAGAGCAAGACTGGCACGTCATGTTAAACAATATGAATCAATAAACAACAATTTTTGATAAAAATTTGAATATTAGGGAAACTTGAAAGACAACTCGATTTTTATAGCAAGTATGAGAAAAGCACCCTTGTTTTTTATAGCAAACCCGGGAACTTTGAAATTCAATTACAAGAGAACCATGGCCGACTGCCAAGTTTTTTTTGCACGTAAATTCTTAAGAAATCGCGGTCCATCGAGGATAATTTTTTCGCGAATTTCGGGGGTGATCCCGCTTATGTATAGTATTACCGAATGGTTTTTTCTTCAGATAATGAAAGTTGGTTGCAGGATATGTCGTTATCATATATAAATTATTCTTATTTGTTCCCTTATTTCGTCAATTGCAGCTCCAATTTTTATACCCTTGCAGAGGGTATTATGATTTCAGTCAGAAGTTTGCAACGCAGTGAAGGAGACGTTTCCGACCCCATAAAGTATATATATTCGTGATCAGCATCACTAGACGAGTCGATCTAGCCATGTCCGTCTGTCCGTCCGTCTGTCCGTCCGTCTGTCCGTCCGTCTGTCCGTCCGTCTGTCCGTCCGTCCGTCTGTCCGTCCGTCTGTCCGTCCGTTTCTACGCAAACTAGTCTCTCAGTTTTAAAGCTATCGGGCTCAAACTTTCCCAAAAGTCTTCTTTCTATTGCAGGTAGTATATATGACGGAACCGACCGGATCGGACAACTATATCTTATAGCTCCCATAGGAAGGATCGAAAAAAAAAAACGAAAAAATTCTATCTTCGGTGTTTTTTGAAATATTACCTTCAACTTTTAGGAATGTTATTATTTAAATATTTCTGAATTTCGAATTAAATTGTTAAACAATCGGATGACTATATCATATAGCTGTCATAGGAACGGTCAGAAAATGAAATGGAAATTAATATTAAATTCTCTTCTTTTCTGGGATATAGCTTTTCTTTAACATTTCAAAATTTCGAATTAAATTAAACTATATTCGGACGCCTTTGTTATATAGCTACCATAATACGAAAGCAGCTAAAATTTAGATTGCAAATAAATCTAAATTTGATGTATTTGCAAGTTAATATGAATGATCTGCAAGGGTATATAAGCTTCGGCTGGCCGAAGCTAGCTTCCTTTCTTGTTTTCAATAGATTGTAACCTGTTAGTAAATCTAAATTTAACCCATCTATTTCATTGAATGTGTAACGCGTATCGAATATCGTTACCATGTGATAGTATTTAGTTATTGAATATGCATTAACTGTAGATACTTTTTTATATATAGGAAGTTCGTTTTTATTTTTATAAATCCCTCTTTTGACATATCATGAGGTTGCCCCTGTGTCAATTAAAATGTTAAGTTTATAATTTAGCTTACTATCGATCCGTATTATGGAGGGTAATCCTACTCCGGATTCTGTCCTAAAAAATGGTCCTCTGCGATGTTATATAAACGCATTGTTTTATTAGCTATGGCCTAAAATGTAGGATTCCATGACCTAAAATGTTAGGCCATGTTTATGGCCTGAATTGGGGGTAATTTTTGGCCTAGATTTAAGGTATTTGGCTGCCTAAAAATATGAGAATACCACTAAACTAGACATTTTTTTTTAAAGCTATTTCAGCCATTTAACTACAAGACAAGCAATTTTGCACTTTTCTTTGGTATTGTAACAGCCGAGTAAAACACACAGTTTCAGTTCATCTATATATATTTACTCAGTCGCTGACTGCACGCTTTCGTAGTTTCTTTTCACTAATCCTTGATTAGGTCAGTTTCTGGATCCCGTGGTAGATTCCAGTCCCGCTCAGCTTACGCAGGTTCCCACATCTCTCCCTTTTTTTCAGACGCAGTCTGAGTCCTCCTTGTGGAATCTGTGAGGTGGGCTCCCCATCACTTGGTTCAGTTGGGGATGATGCATCAGTCCTTTCCAGGGATTGGTCCTGCTCTGGCTAAACCGCTGCAGCGGATTCGACTTTCTTAAGGTGACTTACGTTCCTGGTATACGACTTTCCATTTCCTGATACCTGGGCTACATTTCCGTCTCTGCTGGTCTCCTCGTAAACAGTTGGATCGAAAGTTGGTGTTAGCTTGTGGGGAAAAATAACATTTTTAATTAGAACCTTGTCACCTACAGCTAATCCGATATCTCCCGCCCTTCCAGTTGCATCTGCTATCTTCTTTCCCTTTTCTTTCTGGCACATTTCCCTATCTCTTTCCTCCAAGTCCACCACCAGATCTGAGATGTCCTCAATTCTGGAAATTTTATCCAGTATTGTTCGATTGTACATCAGCTGTGTTGGAGTTGCACTTATTGTACTATGCGGTGTTACGTTATACATTAAAACGAACTTTTGGAGCTCTTTCTTGTTGTTGCTTTTGCTAGCATATGCGATTTTGAGACGTATAACCAGCGATTTGTTCATATTCTCCACCTCGCCGTTCGCTTGCGGCCAATATGGAGGAGTTGTAAGTAACTCAATCCCGTTTGTTGTACAAAATTCTTTGAATTCTGTGCTTATGAATTGGCGTCCGTTGTCAGCAGTCAGCGTTTGAGGAAAACCTAGCCTTGCGAAAATATCCTTCATCTCGGTTATTATGGCCTTTGATGTGATGCTCCTAGTTATTTTGTACTCCTTATATCGGGAGAAATAATCGATTAGGACTAAAATATATTCTCCGTTGGGTAGCGGCCCTAACAGATCGGTTGCCAAACACTTCCATGGGCCGTTTGGAATTGAGTGTCTTTTTATTGGGGCCGGACGTACCTGAGCAGACACCAAAATGCAGCTACGACAGGTTTTTACAAATTCTTCCGCTTCTCTATCCATTCTTGGCCACCATTCCTTTGAGCGGAGTCGTCGCTTCATTGCACTCTCGCCAGGATGACCCTCATGTGCTAGGTCCAACACTTTCCTTCTAAGATCTTTCGGGATCACTAGCTTTGTTCCTCTTAGTAGCAGATTACCGAGGGCCGACATTTCAAATCGAAATGGATAGAATGGACTCGATGTTGCTAGCTTCCATGAATCCTCCCTTAGGTACGTCATCGCATCTATTATTTCCTCATCTTATAACGAAACTGGAATCGAATTTTAGACAATATTGTGAGGAACCGTAAAACGGCCCCCACAATTGCCACCACAATTGCCCACAATTCCATTAATTTTATAGACACGTAGGAATTTTTTGTAGACATGTAGGAATTTTTGAAGTCATATAGGAATATTTTATAGCCATGTAAGACTCATAAAGAGATTTAATATTAGTTTAGCTTCTTAATAGCCAACCTACCCAACATCGCCAGCATCGCTTCCCCTTGTTATCCACACATCAGCATCCACATAGAACGCAATGCTCTGATCACCCACACATCAGCATCTGCACGTTCTTAGCATCCACACACCGGCGAACACTCTCGCTTCCCCTTATCATCCACACATCAGCACCCACATGGAACGCAACGCTCTGATCACCCACATCTGCACCTGCACGCTCTTAGCATCCACACATCGGCGAACATTCTCGCTTCCCCTTATCATCCACACCTCAGCACCCACATGGAACTCAACGCTCTCATCACCCACATCTGCACCTGCACGCTCTTAGCATCCACTCGATCGAACCAAATGGCATCCAACTCGATCGATGCTTACGAGCAAGGGGAAAAAGATGAAGCGCAGCGGCAGCGACGCCGAGGCAATGCCAAAAGAGGGGTATGTCAGCGGATATGGAGGAGAGGGAGTTTCAATTACTCCTGAGGCTTCGCGCGCGCCAGTCAATTTAAATCGTGAGAAACTCCGCAACACCCCGAAAACCCGCCCCGCCGTGAAATCTAACAAGTGCTAAAAACCCTACGAGTGAAAAATGTCGAGTGATAGTGGAGAAGGAGTCTACAACCAAGGTGCCGCAGAAGGAGTATGGGACATCGACTGGTGGAATTTGCTGTGGGAGGAACCGTAAGCGCCCGCTTTATTCTCCTAAAGATATTTTTTTTTTAAACATTTCTTCGACCGACTGACTAATTCGAGCTTTAAAAATTTAATAAATGACCAAAAGTGCTTCGCACTAAAATAAACATCGCCTGTTATATTCTGTGTGTGTGTGTGTGATTTTAGAAGGGGAAATTAAATTCGCCACTCCTTTTTTTTTCCCCATCTAGGAAAGCCCTTCCGCCGATCGTGGTCGAACCGTGTGATGGCCGTGGATCACGATGGAGTCTTGAACTCGTTTGTCGGATCCGCAGCTATCACCGGTCCTGGGGCACGCAGTGGCCGTGGATCACGATGGAGTCTTGCACTCGTTTGTTGGGTCCACGGGCACTGCGGATCCCGGAGCGTGTGGCGGGTGGAGATTTCAACGGAGTCCTGTACTCGATTGTTGGAATCTAAACCCGCTGCAGGTTTCGGCCCATGGTCGGCATTTTTGGGAAACAACTTCCTGCTACAGGGCCCGTCTAGGGTTGGTTTATCTCGCCCCTCCCTAAAGTCCTTGAAACTTAAACAAATTATTGTAAGTGACCATGGGAGCCCTGAGTAACTATCCCAGCCCAAGGGCTTCCATACAATAAAAAATATTTTTTCTCTCCCTGCCAATCAAATGAGTTTGTCTCTGTTTCCTGAGATAGTCTTGACAATGAGTCGGCGATATTTTCTTTTCCTGGCTTATACACTACTCGGAAACGGTACGATTGTAGACGTAGAACCCACCTTTCGATGCGGGCTGGAGGTCTGGAGGCGGGCTTAAATATGGCCTCAAGAGGCTTGTGGTCCGTTACTAAGTCAAATTCTAGACCGATTAAATAAAAATCAAATTTTTCTACTGCCCAGACTAATGCAAGACTTTCCTTCTCTGTTTGGGAGTATCTTTTCTCCACATCTGATAAACTCTTTCTGGCCAACGAGATAACACGGGGAGTTTTATTTTTGTCTAGTTGCACCAAAACCGCCCCTAATGCTACTGGACTAGCGTCCGCAATCAATCTTGTCCGATCTGTTAACGTAAAATAAGATAACATGGGAGCTATCGAATTCTTCTCCTTTAGTTTAAAAAACTGCGGACCTCTTCCTTATTTTTCGGCTCTCTAAAATGTTGTATTACCTTAATTTTATCTGGATCCGCCTCAATACCTTTGTCCGAGAGGATATGTCCAAGAAATTTCAGTTTGTGGTTCGCCAAACACACTTCTGCTCGTTAAGTAACACATTATGTTCACGAAAAACATCTTTTACTTTGTTCAGCGCCATGTGGTGGTCGTCGAGGGTGTTGCCAAAAACTATAATGTCGTCAATATAGTTTAGGGCATTTCGGCACTGTGCCAGCAGCTCCTCCATCACCCTCTGAAAAATCTCCGGAGCCGAGTTCACTCCAAATAGCAACCTTTTATACCTGAACAGCCCACGAAGCGTAATGAATGTCGTTATCTCCCGGCTTGTATCGTCAAGTTCAAGCTGATGATAGGCGTTCTTCAATCGAAAGCCTTATTTGGACATCTTTCCATTTCGGAAACGCACCAACCTGCTCAACTCGATTTATGTTTAAACCTAGTTTTAAAACATTGAGTTGTATCGCCGTATCACATCCTAGTAATGATTGTCTACTGTTTTCTATGACGTAAAACGTAGCAATCACCTCCTCTTTACACTTATTGGAGCCTCAAATACCTTCAATATTTGAAGTGGTTGATCCGAAGCATAAGAGCGGAACTGGTTCGATGATGTAGTGCGCATGTTAAAAATGGTTGCTTGGTCGTCGACAAGCTTCTGCCGATCTGCTTGACTGCATAGATTGTGTTTGGAAACCGAGTCAATAACCATCTTCATCGTCATGCCTCCGACTTTGCATGGAATAATCTCTTCACTATCCTTTTTGGCGGCTACTTGAAAACAACCAGTATTTACTGATTTTCCTCATTCGTACCCAGAATCACAATTAACCAGCCTGATGTGAGTGTCCGTACGCCGTGAGCGTTTCGCCCATGGCTCGTCTGCGTCGTGGTTGGCCGCTCTTATCCTGGTCTCGCATTTCCGTGCGAAGTGTCCAAACCTGGAGCATTCTCCCGGTGTCCCTTTCTTCCGCATCGACCACAGTCTTCCCGTGTACCAGGGTTTCGCGTCTTTTGATATACAATTTTTTGAATTGTGTTCTGAGGCCCAGCTGCGCCCATCGTACTTGTCTGCCCGTTAACTTGCTCTTCGATGTGACACATCTTCACGAATTCGCTTAAAGTAAATTCATTCTCCAAGAGCTTCCTTTTTAGGTCCATCGGCGCCCTGACATCTATGATCTTGTCTTTGAGACAGATTTCCTCAATTTCCTTCTTTGTTTCGCCGAAGGATCATTTCGCAACTTGTCGATTAAAAATTTGGTAAAGCCTTCGCCTTCCAGAGGTGAAATAGTCCGGTAAAGATGCCGCTCAAAAACCGAGTTTCGTTGTGGGGAAAAGTACTCATTGAGTTTCTCCACTAGCGGTGTAAAAACATCATTATTGGCTTCCTCGTCGAAGGCTACCAGTGGACCGGGTAATACACCACCGACTGTAACTGTGGTCCACCCAGGTGCAGCAATTTATTGCGTTTCTTGTAAACTGAAGCTATTTCCTGTGACTCTATGTAAGTGGCAAAGGAGCGCAGCCATGTCTCCCACTTATTTCTCCACAAAGCCTTGTCAATTGTTTGGAAAAGAAATAATTTTAGCTCTGCCATTTCGATAAATTACTGAAATTCAAAAACACCAAAAAAAAAACAGTAAATTGGATGTCAATTTCCCTTTTTTATTTTTTTCCAGCCCCATTAAATCTACACTAGCTCGTTATTATTATAAATGTTGTTTTATCCCCACAATACTGTAAAACATGCTCTCTTACATACTTTCTTTCGACTCTTTTATTTTTTTTTATTCGCCCTTAAGTTTTTTTTCAGTAATTTAATCCGCTTTCTTGCGTTGCCTTTTTGCATTCGCTCTTGCTGTCTTTAGATTAGCAGTAATTTAATCCGCTCTCTCATTTGCTTCACCCACCTATTCTTTTCGTGGCGTGATCTGCACTTTTGCGTTTTCTCGTCCGTACTTTAATTAGCCTGCCCCGACAACGGAGCGATAAACAAAAAATGGTTTACTCGCCCTTATGTTAGCGCAGGTAGCGACAAATTTTGTCGGGGTACTTCATCCACCCTTTAAAATTTGTGCGGGTGGATTTGTGCGGACATTTGCAAGCGTTACCAGTCAATCTGGTTCCACTCTTCATTCGAAAACAGCTGATTCAATTTACAGTTAAATAAAATTTTTTAAGTAAAAGTCATCTAATTTATTCTAAAAATGAATTCCCGAGAGATTTATCTTCAAACTCTGTGGGATATCGTCGAATTGAAGAGTAAACCTATCGGCGAAGACATCATGGCCAATGAAATTACTTCGAACATTACGGTGATGAAGAATTTGTTAAAAGGTTTCGCTTGTGTAAAACAACGGCGCTATTTGTTTTGCAAAAAAATAGTTTTGCGACTTGAAAAAAAAGTAACTGCATTCATTTGGTTTAACTAATTCCATATAATCAACAAGAAAGGAAGCTAGCTTCGGCCAGCCGAAGCTTATATACCCTTGCAGATCATTCCTATTCATTTACAAAAACATTACATTTAAATTAACTTGCGTATATGTTACAATAATCCAAATTTTAGCTGATTTCGTATTACTTTGGCATTAATTTTTTGATCCATCCTATGGCAGCTATATAATATAGCCGTCCGAATTTTGTTAAATTTTATTCGATATTTTGAAATGTTAAAGAAAAGCCATATCCTAGAGGAAAAGACAATGTAATAAAAATCAACAAAGATATAATTTTTATCCTATTAATTTCCATATAATTTTCGGACCGTTCCTATGGCAGCTATATGATATAGTCATCCGATTTTTTAAAAATTTTATTCGAAATTCAGAAATATTTAAAAAATATTATTCCCAAAAGTAGAAGATAATATTTCAAAAAACACCAAAGCTAGAATTTTTTTTTACGTTTTTTTTTTCGATCCTTCATATGGGAGCTATAAGATATAGTTGTCCGATCCGGTCGGTTCCGACATATATACTACCTGCAATAGAAAGAAGACTTTTGGGAAAGTTTGAGCCCGATAGCTTTAAAACTGAGAGACTAGTTTGCGTAGAAACAGACGGACAGACGGACAGACGGACAGACGGACGGACAGACGGACATGGCTAGATCGACTCGTCTAGTGATGCTGATCACGAATATATATACTTTATGGGGTCGGAAACGTCTCCTTCACTGCGTTGCAAACTTCTGATTGAAATCATAATACCCTCTGCAAGGGTATAAAAACCATTATTACAGGGAAACGACAATACCGTGGGTTAACTTTTTAATAGCACTTACATTCTATGCCAGCGGCAGTTTTTTTATAACTGTAAATGAATTTTGTGGTGTTAGCGAGCCACAGCCAGTCAAGTTGTTAGGGAAGTTTCTTTTGCTATAGCGTCTTTATCAAAACAATTTATGAAGTTCCCGCTTATTGAAGATCTTTAAGAAAATGTTGTCGATTTTTATAAAATAGCCAAGTTACCGAAAGTCATAGGTGCCATAGATTCCGGAGACACCAGTTCTACAAGAACTGTCTCCTGTTCATCGGTATAATTTTTACCGCTAAACTTTTTTTCTGCCGACATTGTTTTTTATTAGTTTTATTTATATTTTTTATTTTATAATTTTGTTTATATCATCAGCTGTTAGTATGACTGTTTTATGGTACTTTTCGATAGATTTTCGACTAATTTTTGACAATTTGTTAACTTTTCTGTTGTGGGGTTGCCACCTAGTCTTAAATTAATGCGCCTTTTATTTGGAGTTTTAAATGACGGATGAGAAAACGAAAACCGATTTACCGCCTGGATAAATTTATCCTTCCATTAGTTAAATTCTACTTTGCAGGACGGACGAAAAGACAGCCCTTAGTTAATTTCCTTGTTATTTTGGTTAGTAGTTCCTTAATAGTTTTTATTCCTCGTCGCCAATGTAACAGCCGAGTAAAGCACACATTTTCAGTTTATCTATAATTATTTACTCAGTCGCTGACTGCACGCTTTCGTTGTTTCTTTTCACTAATCCTTGAATGCAACATAGACGCGATCCACCTCACGTCGAGGTCAGTTTCTGGATCCCGTGGTAGCTTCCAGTCCCGCTCAGCTTACGCAGGTACCCACAGGTATTATTGCTTTTTTATACCTTTTTGAAATTGAAAGCATCAGAAGTGCTCTCCGGCGCTCTCCGCAGCTCGTATTGCTATTCTCTTCCTACACCTTGCGGTGTTGTTGTTTGATGCAAAGTTGCTATAGTGAAATCGTTTTCTTAAATAGTAGGTCTTGCAATTAAAAAATTTTGTTTTGAATTGATGAAGCAACATGAGGATAATTATTTGGTTCGGAAACCGCGTGTATTCTGGCATACAGAATTTAAATTTTAAATTGTCTTAAAAAATACTTTATTTTGAATTTAAAAATTTTTAAAAATATTTATATGAAAGATATTAAGATATCCCACAAAGTAACACACCAAATATTAAAATACCTTAAACGAGTCTAAAGTGCTGCAGAAATTTCCAATTGGAGCTTAATTCTTAAAAGATTTTTAAAAAATTAACGGTAATATTTCAATCCTCTACAGAAAAAATGTTTTGATTGATTCTGAGATTTGACGAGATTAGCCTGTCACGTTTCACGTGGAATGAGCCACATATGTATGTATCTATGATAAGAATTCATGTTTCATTTCAATAAATACATATATTTGTTAAGAACGAACGGTTTAAATAATTAGCCATTTTCTTGGCCATTTTTTGATAAATTTTAGCCATTTTTAGATATATTTTTTACCAAATCTAGCAATTTTTGCTTCGGAGATTCTGGCAGCACTGGACGCAATTGTCATCAAATATGCGGCCGCAGTTTATCGGCTTGCTGGTAGGGAACTGCAACTACTTGTAGTGATTGTTGTACGGGGTCGTTCGCTCCAGCTTGGCCACCACCTTATTGCATTTATTGATTCCCTTGACTTTTTATTATGTCATTGAGCGGCGCGAAAACTACTTTGTTTTAAAACTTATTTCAGGAATTTTTTAATTAGCATTGCCCCACGTTGGGCGGCAATTAATAAGTCGCTTAGCGAAATTTAGAAAAAAATATATGTTTATTTTTTCACTTTCCTTATTATTATTTTCTTTTATTAGTATCGAACTTGTTAACTTTCACTGCTCACAATACTCTTTTTATCGACCGATCTTTTCGGATGCCAAAATGGACTGCCTGGTCAAGGGCCGATTATCTGATAACCAAACCTCGGCTTAAGAGAATCTAGGGACTCGTTGAGAATTTGATAAGAGATGAACTCCAGAGAGTGGGAATAAATTAGATGATGAAATTATTGGTTTGATTGTGGAAATCGATTAAACAGATTACTCTGCTATTTTGGGCCTCGCTGGATGCTGACTGGATCCTAATGTTTACATTTGGAAGACCTGGCTTAGTTTACAGTAGACGGTCCGCGGCGCAATTGTTTACAGTAGAAAGACCGCGGCGCAATTGGAAATTAATAATGATTCCTTATTGTAGTGGGGAAGATAAGAACTCTGTTTACAAGTTGGGTAAGGAGCCTGGGATCTTGGGTTGGATAACTTACATACATATATATATTGTAGCAGAGTAAAACACGCACCAGTTCAGGTCGGGATTACTCTCAAGACTGCCCTTCTCTCATTTTATTCTCTCTTCTGCTAACATTCTCTTTACAGCTAAGTAATTAACAGGGATGGTTAGGGCTACTAAAGGTATATATTTACAGATAAGGGCGGTTATTTTACAAACCGAACACCTTTTAATGGGTCAAATTTTTGCTTTGCCTGAAA
This sequence comes from Drosophila pseudotakahashii, assembly GCA_035046095.1. NCBI lineage: Eukaryota > Metazoa > Arthropoda > Insecta > Diptera > Drosophilidae > Drosophila > Drosophila pseudotakahashii. Next base: position 72,277 of record JAWNOE010000277.1, read on the forward strand.
CTTTTTTTACACGTACTATTCGGAAATCAAGAGAGAACGCTATAGTCGGCTGCCCCGATTATCAAATACCCGTTACTCAGCTAGAGATAGTGCGAGGGAGATGGAGATATAAAACTTTGATCGGGCATAACTTTTTAACGAATGGTCCGATTTGAAAAATATCTATTACATTTCGGAAGCTATAAATAAACGCAACAAAATTGACATCGTTTTTGGGCGATTGTGGGCATTAGAGGGGGCGTGGCGCTCGGCTGAAATAAACTTGCGATGCTTAGGAAGCCCAAGAATATGTGTTGGTAATCCCAACTTTCTAACTTTTGTTGTTTCCGCGATCTCAGCGTTCATATGGTCGGACAGACAGACGGACATGGCTAGATCGACTCGGCTAGTGATTCTGATCAAGAATATTGTAACGAACCGTTTTCAACTGTTTGATCGCTACGCAAACGCCGCGACTAGCTCAGAGATATTGTGTGTTCGTCCCACCAAATTTGTATTGCGTGACTGCCCGTGACCCAAGAAAATGCAGTGATATCCGATTCCTTTCGCTGGAATCAGCTGGCTGTTGCGGCTTGCCTGGTCGGCGACCTGCCTTCCTCGGCTCAAGATTCACCTCGTGGGTTTCTCGGCGGCGCTCCTCGACGGCGTCGCTGCTCTCGTATCTCTTCGTGCTACTTGTGGACTCCTGCGGCGTCGTTCTCCAACGGCGTCTCACCAGTTCCGCCCGGCTCGTAGGACTCAAAAGTCTGCACAACCTTCCTTTCGGGTCCGACCAAAATGATCCTGGGACCACCTGTTTCGTCGTGTTCCCTGAGGTCGGTCTGGCTCTAGCCTGAGAAACAAATGTCCCGACAGGTCAAATCCGAGGATTCAGCCTTATCGTCAGTCCACCGTAACCCCGACGCCTGGCACAAACTCTTGATCCGCGCTTACCCTGCCGGTAGCTCGTCCTTCTCTCGACTCTGCTCCTGTCCAGCACTCGTCCCCACTGCAATCTCTGTTTCCTGCAGATCTCACCGTTGCAGTCTCAGCCTTGGCCTAGCGTCTTGACTCTGGTATCTTGATCTGGGCGTTGAGCACTCGGTTACTCGGTACTCTCACGGTCACGCACTCGATTGAATCCTCGCACTTGAATCTTGATATCTGGTTTTCTTGTCTCACTTGTACTTTCGCTCACGTATCTCGGTTGTCTGTCTCGAGCTACGCCTGCGCCGTCCTTTTATAGGCTGCGGCGTGGTCCCGTTATTTCCCTTTTTGCACACGGCTCGCTAGGGTCCAATGTCCAAGGGTGTCCCGTTAGTTCCCTTTGCACACGGCACTCATCGGGTCCAAGGTCCAAGCTGTCCTGTTAATTCACGGTGCATCCTCTTTGCGCCGGTTCAAAGTCCACGGCTTTACCGTTCGACCTCATTGCCCTTTGGCGGCGTGGGTCCAAGGTCCAGCGCGGCACCGTTATTTCACGGTCTCTCCGCTTTGGCCGGGTCCAAGGTCCAGTATTTACCGGTGGACCTGGATGCCCTTGGGGTCTGCCGCATTCTCGCTGCCTTCGCTGTTGCTAGGGGCTCTCCTGCCTCAAGATTTGTGGGGAGTTTTACGACTCCTCACAATATATATACTTTATAGGGTTGGAAATGCTTCCTTCTAGCTGTTACATACTTTTGCACGAATACAATATACCCTTTTACTCAACGAGTAACGGGTATAAAAAGTCTTGCATAATCTGTTTCACGTTTTCCTGGGCGGCTCTATGAACCTTGTTATGCTCTGACACCGTAATTTCTTTTTGTTCGTTTTTGTCAAAGATGTCAGTAACCATGCGGTTCGTGTAACGGAATATGGTTGTCGGGAATGTTTATACCAATTTATGTTGGATAATTGCCAGTACTGGAAGTTCGCATAAAATTGCGTTGACTACGTCTTTCTTAACCACATCGCATACTCTTTGTATAAGTGTTTCTCTATCCAAGAAATACAAGAGATGTCGAGTCTTTTCACCGAACATAATTACCGTTCTAACTGAGGACGTTCCGCTTTCTTCTATAATTATTTGATTCCGAAAGCAGTTGACCGGCTTGTCTGGTTTTTCGATAGTGTAGGTGAGTGACAACTCGCTATGTATTGTGGCAATATGCGACTGTGCATCCTCTTCCAGTGAGTGGATGTGCTGTCGGGACAGCACGTCAGCGACGTAATTCTCCTTTCCTGGCTTGTAAAAAATTTGAGCGTAGTTCTCGTCAATTAAAGCTTTCCACCGCTTAATTTTGGCGTTTGGATTGCGATCTAAGACGGCGAAAGTATGTGCTTGATGGTAAGTATAAATGTTCAAATTTTTCACGCAATATGGGTAGGGCCCATACTATTGCTAGCAACTCTCTTTCATTCGTTGCAAAGTTTAGTTCCCTTTCCTTTAAAGTTCATGATATCATGGTTATAGGTTTTCCGTACTGTGATAGAACTGCTCCCAAACCGAAAGACGAAGCATCTGTCGTTAAGTCGAACGCTCTTTTGTAATTTGGGTATAATAACATTACATTTTCATCAAAGTTAACTGGTATTTTCTTTGATTGTCCAGCACCCACTTAGCCGTTATCACCTTTTAGGATGTAAAACACCTATAGTAACTTGCTAATCCAAGAAATGATCCGACATTAAATAGTGTGATTGGTTGCTCGTAGTTACGAATTGCATCTACTTTATTTGGGCATGTTCTTATTCGTCCTCGTGAAACTAAGAAACCTAAATACTCTACGCTTTCTTTAAAAAAATTAGATTTCTGACGCGCAACCCTCATATTGGACTCATATAGTTTGTCCAAAACCCATGCTATGTGTTTAACATGTTCGTGCATATTTTCCGAACAAATAATTACGTCATCGACGTAGTCATTCCATGATTTCCCTATTTGTTCTCTGAGCACATCGTCGATGGCTCTCTGAAAAATACTGGGTGCATTCTTTCATCCAAAGGGAAGTCTACAAAATTCCTATTTCGCATTTCCTACTGAGAAGGCTGTTTTCTCCCTGTCGTTTTTTTTTGTGTTTCCGTGTTCATCAGTCCCTTTCTTATTTACAACCCAAACCGGGTTGTTATATGGAGACCGAGATGGTCGGATTATGCCGTCTCGTAACATGACCTGTGTTTCTGTATTTACAAAGTCGGATACACCCATCAGGTATGGGTACAATTTTGAATATATTGGGTCTTCGTTCTCCGTCCGGATAGTACCAATGATATTAGTGTTGCAAGGGAGCGCCTCATTCGGCTCTGCAAATACTCCCGTGCGGTTTTCTAACATTGACTGTAATTATACCCTTGCAGAGGGTATTATGATTTCAGTCAGAAGTTTGCAACGCAGTGAAGGAGACGTTTCCGACCACATAAAGTAAATTTAATGTTTGAAATGATCTGCAAGGGTATATAAGCTTCGGCTGGCCGAAGCTAGCTTCCTTTCTTGTTTTTCCATAACTTCGTGGGGTATATCTATGTCCTCAACTTTTGTAAAATTAACGTTTGCACATTTCAAAAATTTAATTTCTCCCGAAATGCTGTTAGTTATTAAATGTTTATATTTTAAGTCAAGTACGACGTCTTTTTTTTAATAAGTCTAGTCCAATTATTCCGTCAAACGTTGTTAAGTTTGGTAATAAAAAGATTGTTGTTGTTGTGTTAAGATGCATTTTTTGTTTATAGTGTTGTACCCATGGATTGATTTTACAGAAAATGGCTTATTTACGAAAATAACGTTTTTTAATTCTTTCATAGGTTTGATATAATTTTTGGAAGCTCCCGTGTCTATCAAAAGTTGGATTTTTCTCCCTGCGATATCCCTTTCTATGAACGGGAGCAGGGAGTTATGCCTAAAAAATGTATTTCGTCATATTCTACGAGGTCATCATCTATGTCTTCAACTTCCTCCTCGGCTGTTGTAGGGTATTCGTCATCGTTTTCGTGAGATTGGTCATTGTCCAACGCCAAATGGTTTATTATCGCGCTACTATTAGTAGGTCTTTTATGTGCTGGTCCATGGCTACTGTAAGTGTTGGGTTGAACATTTTGTTGATTGGCCTGCCACTGATTGTTTTGGGTTTGTCTATGAAACAGACTACTTTGTTGATTTTGAGTTGATTGTCTAGAACGAGATGAACCATCGACATCCATTGGCTGGACTGGATCCAGTCTGAGTGGCTGTCTTGGTCTTTTATTAAAATGGGGGTTTTTACCCTCCATGTTAGATCTAGAATCTGTTATTGTATTTCTTTCTCTGTTCTGTTGTCTCTGTTCGGACCTATTGCATTTTTCCTCCGTGCTACGGGCGAAACTACTTGCGAACATATATCGCGCGTGATTAGCCTCTACTCGGCTAGTGATTCTGATCAAGAATATTGTAACGAACCGTTTTCAACTGTTTGATCGCTACGCAAACGCCGCGACTAGCTCAGAGATATTGTGTGTTCGTCCCACCAAATTTGTATTGCGTGACTGCCCGTGACCCAAGAAAATGCAGTGATATCCGATTCCTTTCGCTGGAATCAGCTGGCTGTTGCGGCTTGCCTGGTCGGCGACCTGCCTTCCTCGGCTCAAGATTCACCTCGTGCGTTTCTCGGCGGCGCTCCTCGACGGCGTCGCTGCTCTCGTATCTCTTCGTGCTACTTGTGGACTCCTGCGGCGTCGTTCTCCAACGGCGTCTCACCAGTTCCGCCCGGCTCGTAGGACTCAAAAGTCTGCACAACCTTCCTTTCGGGTCCGACCAAAATGATCCTGGGACCACCTGTTTCGTCGTGTTCCCTGAGGTCGGTCTGGCTCTAGCCTGAGAAACAAATGTCCCGACAGGTCAAATCCGAGGATTCAGCCTTATCGTCAGTCCACCGTAACCCCGACGCCTGGCACAAACTCTTGATCCGCGCTTACCCTGCCGGTAGCTCGTCCTTCTCTCGACTCTGCTCCTGTCCAGCACTCGTCCCCACTGCAATCTCTGTTTCCTGCAGATCTCACCGTTGCAGTCTCAGCCTTGGCCTAGCGTCTTGACTCTGGTATCTTGATCTGGGCGTTGAGCACTCGGTTACTCGGTACTCTCACGGTCACGCACTCGATTGAATCCTCGCACTTGAATCTTGATATCTGGTTTTCTTGTCTCACTTGTACTTTCGCTCACGTATCTCGGTTGTCTGTCTCGAGCTACGCCTGCGCCGTCCTTTTATAGGCTGCGGCGTGGTCCCGTTATTTCCCTTTTTGCACACGGCTCGCTAGGGTCCAATGTCCAAGGGTGTCCCGTTAGTTCCCTTTGCACACGGCACTCATCGGGTCCAAGGTCCAAGCTGTCCTGTTAATTCACGGTGCATCCTCTTTGCGCCGGTTCAAAGTCCACGGCTTTACCGTTCGACCTCATTGCCCTTTGGCGGCGTGGGTCCAAGGTCCAGCGCGGCACCGTTATTTCACGGTCTCTCCGCTTTGGCCGGGTCCAAGGTCCAGTATTTACTGGATGCCCTTGGGGTCTGCCGCATTCTCGCTGCCTTCGCTGTTGCTAGGGGCTCTCCTGCCTCAAGATTTGTGGGGAGTTTTACGACTCCTCACAATATATATACTTTATAGGGTTGGAAATGCTTCCTTCTAGCTGTTACATACTTTTGCACGAATACAATATACCCTTTTACTCAACGAGTAACGGGTATAAAAAGTCTTGCATAATCTGTTTCACGTTTTCCTGGGCGGCTCTATGAACCTTGTTATGCTCTGACACCGTAATTTCTTTTTGTTCGTTTTTGTCAAAGATGTCAGTAACCATGCGGTTCGTGTAACGGAATATGGTTGTCGGGAATGTTTATACCAATTTATGTTGGATAATTGCCAGTACTGGAAGTTCGCATAAAATTGCGTTGACTACGTCTTTCTTAACCACATCGCATACTCTTTGTATAAGTGTTTCTCTATCCAAGAAATACAAGAGATGTCGAGTCTTTTCACCGAACATAATTACCGTTCTAACTGAGGACGTTCCGCTTTCTTCTATAATTATTTGATTCCGAAAGCAGTTGACCGGCTTGTCTGGTTTTTCGATAGTGTAGGTGAGTGACAACTCGCTATGTATTGTGGCAATATGCGACTGTGCATCCTCTTCCAGTGAGTGGATGTGCTGTCGGGACAGCACGTCAGCGACGTAATTCTCCTTTCCTGGCTTGTAAAAAATTTGAGCGTAGTTCTCGTCAATTAAAGCTTTCCACCGCTTAATTTTGGCGTTTGGATTGCGATCTAAGACGGCGAAAGTATGTGCTTGATGGTAAGTATAAATGTTCAAATTTTTCACGCAATATGGGTAGGGCCCATACTATTGCTAGCAACTCTCTTTCATTCGTTGCAAAGTTTAGTTCCCTTTCCTTTAAAGTTCATGATATCATGGTTATAGGTTTTCCGTACTGTGATAGAACTGCTCCCAAACCGAAAGACGAAGCATCTGTCGTTAAGTCGAACGCTCTTTTGTAATTTGGGTATAATAATGTTTTTGTTCTTTAAACTAATTTTTACTGCTGAGTTTGCGACCCTAAAATGTTATTATATAAACAATGACGGCTAACACAGAAAGTTCCACTGTTGGTAGCATGATAAAAATACTAAGTAATTATAAAAGGGGTCTTAAAATTGTTCACATAAATGCACAGAGCCTGTTTAAGAAAATCGATGAGTTCAGGTTACTTTTTGTTCAATCTAATGTTGATGTGATATGTGTATCTGAGACCTGGTTTACGTCTCATTTGTCTGATTTGCTGATCGGGTGTGATGGTTATGTTTTGTTTCGTTCTGACCGTGTAGGCCACGCTGGTGGTGTCGCTATATTTGTTAAGTGTACACTAAATTGTAGGGTTAAATGTAAACAACCAAGAGCAAGTGAAATTGAGTATATTTTTCTGGAAATATCGAACAAATTTATGAGAAATAAAGTTCTGGTTGGTTGTATATACCGTCCAAATCGCACAATAGACTTTGATCCTTTGATGGAGACTATAAGCGAGTTGTCTGCTGCATACGAAGACATTATTCTTGCCGGAGATTTTAACAGCAATATTTTATGCGAAGACCATTTAATAGATAACTTTGAGACGTTGGGTCTGTACGCTGTTAATAAATCTACGCCAACACACTTTAGTAACTCCTGTGATACTTTACTTGACCTTTTTTTTATTAATGACACTAGAAAGATTTTACATTATGACCAGATCTCTGCACCAGCTTTTTCTAAGCATGATCTCATTTTTTTAACCTGTGATATTACCCTTGACTATGCTGAGAAATCGTTTAGTTATAGAGATTATAAGAATATTAATTACATGGAACTTCAACGTGAATATACTGCTTGTAATTGGTGTCCTATATATCAATGTCCAAGTGTCGAGTGTCAATTAAATGTCTTAAATAATAATATACAGTATATTTTTAACAAATGCGTACCGATCAGGTCTAAAATAATCAAGCCTAGACAAAATCCCTGGTTTACTAATGAAATCAAGAAGCAACTTTATTTGCGGGATGTGGCGTATTTTAAATGGAAGCGATACAGAACCCAACATTACAGTATGCAGTACCGGGAGGCAAGATCGCGAGTCACAAAAATGATTAAGGATGCTAAGTGTGAACATTTTAATTCGAAATTTGAAAACAATCCATCAATAAAAAAAAAAACATGGAAGGACATAAACAACTTAGGAATAGGGAAGTGTAGGCTAAGTGCTGATCACAATGTTGATGTCGAGGAACTCTGTCGTACGTTTACTCAGCTCGATGTACCTGAAGCAACTTTCAACCAGTACCTGAATAATACTACTTACTGTGATAATAGTTTTAGCTTTGTGTGCGTCGATCAAGGTGATGTTTTAGACGGTATTCTCAAAATTAAGTCAAGTGCTGAAGGTTTAGACAATGTTAACCCAAAATTCCTAAAAATTATGTTACCTTTACTCCTCCCACATATTACCAAGATTTTTAACACTGCGATTACGACCTCCACTTTTCCTTCAACATGGAAAAAAGCCAAGATAATTCCAGTACTAAAAGCAAATAAAGAGTATAGGCCTATTTCTATCCTACCATTTTTAGCAAAGGTTCTTGAAAATTTAATGTCACTACAAATTCAAAATTTTCTAGAAAAAAACTCGTTATTATCAGAAAAACAATCTGGTTTCAGAAAAAAGAGAAGCTGTGTAAGTGCAATAACGAATATCGTTGAAGACATACGTAAACAACTTGACAATAATTATGTGACTTTTTTAACCCTTCTGGACCACAGCAAAGCATTTGACTCTGTAAACCATGGTATTTTAATTACAAAACTAAAGAATCTTTTTAACTTTTCAAGTACTGCACTTCGCCTTATAGAATCATATCTTGATGGGAGGATGCAGGCAGTTGTTGCGGGAAGTCAGATTTCTAGCTTCAGCCTACTTACTCGTGGAGTTCCCCAAGGATCTGTCCTGGGACCATTATTGTTTTCTATGTACGTGAATGATTTACCTAGTCTTTTGTCCGATTGTGAAGTTCACCTGTATGCAGATGATGTACAAATCTATGTTAGTAGTCCAATTAATCAGTTAAATGTTTGCGTTAGATCTAGTAATAAAATGCTTCAAGTAATTGAAAAATGGGCGAGCGAAAATGGCTTGAGTATAAACCCAAAAAAATCCAAGTGTGTAGTGATCGCTAAGAGACCAATCGATACCACAAGTATTCAAAACTTAGTAATCAACAACATGCCGATACAATTTGAGGAGTACGCACATAATTTAGGTATTACGTTCAGCAACACACTTAGCTGGAGTAAACACATATCGAAGGCTACAGGTCGAACCTACGGCTTATTGCGCCAGCTTAGATACTCCAAAACATTCCTACCATTTCCAATAAGGCTGTTAGTAGCTAAAGTGATTCTTGTTCCAACACTATTTTATGGTGTGGAAGTTTTTGGACACTGCGATACCCGTGATATGCAAAAGCTGGTAGTAGCCTTAAACTCTATCATCAGATATGTTTTTAATTTGAACCGTCTTGACCATGTATCACACTTGACTAATAAAATTCTGGACCTGAACTTGATCTCATGGATTAACTATAGGACTCTAATATATTTCCATAAAATTGTGATAACCCAAGAACCTTCATATTTGTATAACAAACTTATATCAGCTACATCAACTAGAACTAATAACTTCATATGCCCGAGATATAATACGCTATGCTCGAATAGGCAGTTTTACGTAAATGCTATCCGTTTGTGGAACAGTCTACCACATAATTATAAAACGATTAGGAGCGCAACTCAGTTTCAATCTAAAATTAAGGAACATTTCAAGTAAAATAGAAACAAAAACAAATCTTAAAATTAAACTAAAGTCAAAATAATAATAATTATCATAAAATATTAATCAATCCCCACGTAATAATAATAATAATAATGAAAAATTGTTAGTAATAAGTATTAGCTTTAAGTCTTTTTTGTTCAAATAAGCTTTTCCAATTCAATGTGACTAGTGCTACAAATATAAGTGTAAACTTGCTGTGCTAGGATAATAATAATAATAATAAATAAATAATAAATAACATTACATTTTCATCAAAGTTAACTGGTATTTTCTTTGATTGTCCAGCACCCACTTAGCCGTTATCACCTTTTAGGATGTAAAACACCTATAGTAACTTGCTAATCCAAGAAATGATCCGACATTAAATAGTGTGATTGGTTGCTCGTAGTTACGAATTGCATCTACTTTATTTGGGCATGTTCTTATTCGTCCTCGTGAAACTAAGAAACCTAAATACTCTACGCTTTCTTTAAAAAAATTAGATTTCTGACGCGCAACCCTCATATTGGACTCATATAGTTTGTCCAAAACCCATGCTATGTGTTTAACATGTTCGTGCATATTTTCCGAACAAATAATTACGTCATCGACGTAGTCATTCCATGATTTCCCTATTTGTTCTCTGAGCACATCGTCGATGGCTCTCTGAAAAATACTGGGTGCATTCTTTCATCCAAAGGGAAGTCTACAAAATTCCTATTTCGCATTTCCTACTGAGAAGGCTGTTTTCTCCCTGTCGTTTTTTTTTGTGTTTCCGTGTTCATCAGTCCCTTTCTTATTTACAACCCAAACCGGGTTGTTATATGGAGATCGAGATGGTCGGATTATGCCGTCTCGTAACATGACCTGTGTTTCTGTATTTACAAAGTCGGATACACCCATCAGGTATGGGTACAATTTTGAATATATTGGGTCTTCGTTCTCCGTCCGGATAGTACCAATGATATTAGTGTTGCAAGGGAGCGCCTCATTCGGCTCTGCAAATACACCCGTGCGGTTTTCTAACATTGACTGTAATTATACCCTTGCAGAGGGTATTATGATTTCAGTCAGAAGTTTGCAACGCAGTGAAGGAGACGTTTCCGACCACATAAAGTAAATTTAATGTTTGAAATGATCTGCAAGGGTATATAAGCTTCGGCTGGCCGAAGCTAGCTTCCTTTCTTGTTTTTCCATAACTTCGTGGGGTATATCTATGTCCTCAACTTTTGTAAAATTAACGTTTGCACATTTCAAAAATTTAATTTCTCCCGAAATGCTGTTAGTTATTAAATGTTTATATTTTAAGTCAAGTACGACGTCTTTTTTTTAATAAGTCTAGTCCAATTATTCCGTCAAACGTTGTTAAGTTTGGTAATAAAAAGATTGTTGTTGTTGTGTTAAGATGCATTTTTTGTTTATAGTGTTGTACCCATGGATTGATTTTACAGAAAATGGCTTATTTACGAAAATAACGTTTTTTAATTCTTTCATAGGTTTGATATAATTTTTGGAAGCTCCCGTGTCTATCAAAAGTTGGATTTTTCTCCCTGCGATATCCCTTTCTATGAACGGGAGCAGGGAGTTATGCCTAAAAAATGTATTTCGTCATATTCTACGAGGTCATCATCTATGTCTTCAACTTCCTCCTCGGCTGTTGTAGGGTATTCGTCATCGTTTTCGTGAGATTGGTCATTGTCCAACGCCAAATGGTTTATTATCGCGCTACTATTAGTAGGTCTTTTATGTGCTGGTCCATGGCTACTGTAAGTGTTGGGTTGAACATTTTGTTGATTGGCCTGCCACTGATTGTTTTGGGTTTGTCTATGAAACAGACTACTTTGTTGATTTTGAGTTGATTGTCTAGAACGAGATGAACCATCGACATCCATTGGCTGGACTGGATCCAGTCTGAGTGGCTGTCTTGGTCTTTTATTAAAATGGGGGTTTTTACCCTCCATGTTAGATCTAGAATCTGTTATTGTATTTCTTTCTCTGTTCTGTTGTCTCTGTTCGGACCTATTGCATTTTTCCTCCGTGCTACGGGCGAAACTACTTGCGAACATATATCGCGCGTGATTAGCCTCTACTTCTTGTGCTAAGGCTAGAGCGGAAGGAAGATCGGATGGTCTAGCCAAAAAAAGAACATCGCTTAGCGATTTTTTTGTTCCTGAAATAAATACGCGAAGCGCATCTGCTCTGTATTTTTTGTTCATTGTCGCTGCTACGGTATTGTCGTAGGTCATAATTGTCTTTTTTATAAGCAGAGTCAGCTTTTTCTCTACGTATTGCAAGAGAGACATGTTTCCCTGGCAAAGCGTTGACATCTCCTGTTCTATTAAGTATACCGGTCGTTTGTCTGCGTGTGTAAAATCTGTAAAATCGGTTTATTATGGCTTTGAAGTTCAGAGGTGTGTCAAAGGACGAAACCTTTCGGCTGAACCTTTTATTTTATTTCTTAGTATTTCTAGTGCTTGGTAGTGTTTGGAACTACCGTCGTATTTTTCGTACACTTTATAAGCTGTGTGGGCCGCTTTTCTCCATGAGACGTACGTTTCATTTTTACCCTCAAAGTCCGGCAAGGACTTCATAATATCTAAAGTCTCACTACACGAAATACTTATTCTAATTTCGGCATCTTTATAAGTTTCTACTTCTGGTGTGCTGATATTTACACCACCTAAGCGCTTCTGAAAGTTTAGTAATATTTGTTCGGTACTTCTTTCTTGTATGGCGAGTGCGCGTTGGTCATTGCCATATTTGAACTTTTGGATTTTCCTGCAAATCTTCCGCACTTCTGAGCTTTCGGAATTAGTTTAACAAGTTTTTTTTACAAGTTTCGTTTAACATGTTTTCTTTAACACAAAGAACAAAGATTTTTATTCCTTTTGTATTTAATTTCTTTCTCGAAAATTGTACAAAATTGTTTCGGAGCTTGCTCCTTTTTTATTTTGTCTGAAACTCTTGGAATATGATATAAAAATTATTGTTTTATTTTTAAATTTCAGAATCAATTTTTTTTTATATTTCGGGTAAGAATAGTCGGGGAAAAATATCAATGAACACTCCACTTACATGGTCTTAATTTTAATTTTTTTTTAAATTAAAATGTTCAGGCTGCTGCTGGTGCTTGTTGTAGTTTCCTCCTTCTTGATATCTCTTATGTTGTTTCTGCCAGTTCCTGGTATGGCGACGTTAGCGTATTATGCTGCTGCTGCTGCTGTTTGTTTGGGGTTTGCTGGTACTGTTTTCTTTATTTTTTATTTTAGTAAACTGATCGAGGGTCTTACGAAAAGGGTCTTTCCAAAATTCAACTAACTGCTAAGTACATAAATTCTTAAAATGTAAGCTAGCCCTATGCTATGAAACTGCTGACCCCCGTGTACGGCCCCGTGCACGGAGTTGGGCAGCCGCTGCTTGCGTTGCAGTGCATTGCCCACCGACCACACTGGGGCGGCTAGAACAAAAAGCCAGCCAAAATGTTTTTTTTTTTTAAGATTTTCCAAAGTGTTGCAATGCAACTTTAAAAACAATTGAATTCTCTATACAAATCAAAAAGAAAAAGTGATCTGTGATGAATGGGTCTCCCACTACTACTTAGCCAATAAGAAAAAAAACAAGAGAGAACGCTATAGTCGGGAGCCCGACTATCAGATATCCGTTACTCAGCCAAAGTGAGTGCGAGGGAGATGGAGATATACAATTTTTAATCTGGCATAACTTTTTAACGAATGGTCCGATTTTAAAAATTTCTTCTACATTTCGATAGGTATTGATAAATACAATAAAACTGCATTTTTATCCTGGCGTGGGCGCCAGACACTTTTTAAACTCGTTTATTGTGGTCGTTAGGCGATTGCGCTGCATAGGAAGCCAAAGAATATGTGTGGATAATCCCAATTCTCTTCCGAGATTTCAGCGTTCATCCGGACGGACAGACGGACAGATAGACATGGCTAGATCGACTCGCACCTTCGGTGAGAGACAATCGGTGCGGCAGCATCTTCGGAGTGCATGAAAAAAAAAGGTTGCCCCATCAGTTAAGCTAAAGCCGATAAGGCACTTATACGCTGTTGTCGATAAGGCAGTTTGTGAGCAGTGAGTGATTGCTAGCTAAGCTAGCATACAACTTAAACTTAAAGATACAATCTAAAAGATACAATACAAAGACAACCGACAAATACACCTAAATTTATATTAAATCAAACAAGCTGCTGGAGCTCCTAGAAAACCGAAAAAATTGAGTCGGCCGTATGAACAACGTATGCTCATCCACCTAGTGGATCGCTTGGACATAATCGCCGGGGAAGTAAAGCAAATGGATGCTCGAGTCCTGTCCTGCCGATCTTCGCTCCATCAAGGACCGAATGGGCGAACTGGTTGAGACGCTGAACAGGGAGGTGGCAAATCTACAAGCAGCAGGCGAGAGGTTGGGTGCACTGGAGTCCAGGCTGGCAACACAATGCAGGGAGACTAGCTTGTGTGACCTGAGGGTTCATGTCGTTCCCTATATCGAAGGTGAAGATCTCAAAGCGCTGTATCACAAGCTATGCTTTAATCTCCAGCTGACTCCACCACCAAAAGTCTCCGATATCTTCCGAGCAAGGAAATCACAACAAACTCATGTGGATCCAGTAATAATAATAAAAATGTTAAACCCACACGAAAAGATCAGGCTGCTTAGTAAAATCGGAATGTACAGACGCGAGCGCAAGAAACAACTTAGCTTGCAGTTTCTGGGTTTCAATTCAGAAGCGATAATTTATGTTAATGACCAATTGTTAAAAGAACATTATCTCATTTTTAAAGAAGCTATGCGTATGAAAAAGCATAAAGTCCTTACGGCTGTCTTTACACGACGCGGACTTGTGCACGTACGCGGCGCTCGAAGTGAGGGCGTCCTTTGCATCAAGAGTATGGAGGAACTTTCTACATCTCTCACTAACGCTTCGGCTGGACCCGAAGCGGATAGCTTTCGTTCTTAATCGTAAAAATTGTATCCTCCTAATTAAGATAGGTCTAAAAATAGTTTACTTTAAAAAATTTAAAACTTATACTTTGAATATTGAGATTGCGCCCCTAATAACCATTGATAACAACAATGCAGGATGAGGAAGTTTGTTCCATAGCTAGTGCCATGATAAAAGTAGCTATATAAATGGTCTCAAAATCGTTCATTTAAATGCACAAAGTCTGTTAAAGAAGATTTATGAGTTTAGATTTCTTTTCACCCAGTCTAATGTCGATGTGATATGTGTGCCTGAAACGTGGTTTGTACCTGATTTGTGTGATTCGTCTATTGTCTGTGATGGCTTTAATGTTTATCGATCCGATCGAATTGGTCATGCAGGAGGTGTTGCTATATATGTAAATGTGAAGCTGAAATGTAAAGTGGTACTTCAACAGCCAAGTGACAGTATTATTGAATACATTCTATTAGAAATTCCAAAAAAATCCCATCGATGAACCCTTCTTTGTTGCATATATGCATATATATATAGACCGAATCGGACAATTGACTACGGATCATTACTAAATGTGGTTTCAGATATTTCGCTGGAGTACACTGACATCATATTGGCAGGCGATTTCAACAGTATCCTATTGTTAAAAAGCCATCTTGTGTATAACTTTAGATCCCTAAGGTCTGTACTCAGTAAACGAAATGATTCCCACGCACTACAGCAGCCACTGTGATACATTACTTGACCTATTTCTTATTAGTGACCCCAGCAAAATCATACACTATGACCAGGTTTCTGTAGCAGCCTTCTCCAGACATGACTTAATATTTTTAACATATGACTTGAACTTTGACTACACAATTAATTCTTTTACGTATAGAGACTACAAAAATATAAACTGTGATGAATTAAAGACTGAATTTTTCTGTTGTAACTGGTTATGTATGTAAATATGTAAATCTTTGTCATGTAGACTGTCAATTAGATGTTTTAACCAACAATATCCAGTATTTGTTCAACAAGTTTGTGCCCCTAAGGACTAAGGTGATTAAGCCAATGCAAAATCCGTGGTTCAGTAGCGAAATAAAAAACGTAACCCTACAGCGAGATGTAGCTAACCTCCGGTGGAAGCGATACAAAACTGATGAATTTCGCAAGCAATACAAAGAGGCTTGGGTAAAAGTAAACAAAAAGATCAAATCAGCAAAGATAGAGCATTATAATATACAATTTAATAACTGTGTTAACTCAAAGAATATATGGACCAAACTAAAACAGTTAGGTATTGGAAAACGTAAACAGCAGACAGAGTCTGAGGTGGACGTTGAATTAATAAACAAAACATTTTTGGAAATAGATGTACCTGAAGCAACATGCAATCCGTACCTGAATACTCCACCCCTCTGTGATACTAGTTTTAGCTTTACATATATAAATCAAAGTGATGTCCTAGCTAATATTCTGCATGTCAAGTCCAATGCTGTAGGTCTCGATAATATGTGCCCAACAGTTGTTAAGCTTTTGTTCATCTTAATGTTGCCCCATGTTACAAATATTTATACCCTTGCAGAGGGTATTATTATTTCAGTCAAAAGTTTGCAACGCAGTGAATAAGACGTATCCGACCCCATAAAGTTTTGCTGTGAGAGCGTAATCTTTAATGAAGCGCCGCATATATGACGTCAGACCCAAGTATCGCTGCAAAGCTGGTCTGCTTTGAGGTATTGGAAAATTGACGACTGCTTTAATCTTCTTGTTAGTGGGTGCTATGGTTCCGTTCTCAATCGTGTAGCGTAAGAAATTGATCTTGCTCTTGAGAAATTGTGCTTTTTCCCACTTGATTCGCAATCCAGCTTTCGAAGCTACGCTCAACACTTTCTCCAACGCCTTCAGTCCTTCATTTTCGTCCTTGCTTGGCACGATTATGTCGTCCATATAGACCACGATCGTTTGCGTTTGAATGAGATCCCTCAAAGTAGACGTGACATATCGGCAGAAAACAGCTGGAGAATTTGAGATACCAAACGGTACATGAGTAAATTCGTACTGCCCTTTATGCGTCACGAACGCTGTGAACTTTCGTCAATCGGCACATGAAAGAAACCGTTCATCATGTCCAGGGTTGTGAATATTTTCGAGCCCTGCAACCTGTCGAGAACATCGTCAATTAGACTCATCGGAAAATTGTCCTTCTTGATCTTTTGATTTAGTCGGCGATAATCGCAGCAAAATCGTCTGGATCCGTCCTTTCTAGCTACCAGGACCACTGGCGAAGCATACTCTGAGGAGCTGGGTACAATAATTCCCTCTGCTAACCATTCCTGCACTTGCTTCTCTATAAAACACCTGTTCTCGTATGACGTGCGTCTTGGGCGTTGATATACAGGAATGTCGTCTTCCAACACGATTCTCATGCTCACTGGAGACTCTATCGATTTTATTGGCTTGTACTCTGTAATAAGCTGCGCTACCCTTAGTTTTTGATAGTCGGCCAGGTGAGATAAATTAATATTATCTAGGACGGAACTTTTCTCGACTATCTCCGTGACACACATTCCATTAAATGTCGATGCAAAGTCTCTCTCTTTTGCCCTGAACTCGACGCCGTTGGAACTGAACATTACGTCGACTGACTGTAGCACATCGTTTCCCACAATCGCAGCGTACTCGAGTTCTTTCTGTTTGGCGACATGGAAAGTTACCGAGAAGCATACACCATCAGCTTCAAGATCGACGTCGAAACATCCTACGGTCACAAGTTCGCCCTTGCCGATACCTCTCAGGTGCTTAACTACTGGCTTTAGCTTCATGCCGTCAAAACTTCTGAAAATGTCCTCTCTCATCAAACACAAGTCACATCCCGAATCAATCATGGCTATGAATGTCACTCCTTCAGCTTTCATCTTTTTGTAAATGAGTCCCTTCGCAGCTTTTACTTCCAGTATGTTTGCAAGTTTTTTCTTAACGGAAATAGTTGCTTTATTCTCATCGCAATTTTTAGAGATAAGTCCTTTCTTGTTGCACTTGTAACATATTACTTCGCCTTTGCAATCCTTAGCAATATGGCCATCGCTGTTACACTTAAAGCATTTCCTTTGAAAATTGCTCTGAGTCGGTTTACCTGTCGATTTCCTGTTTTTTTTTAGTATTTCCCCTACCTTCATCTTTTCGAAAATCATAATTCGGCTTTAAGTTCCCTAATGGAATTTGCTCGATACAACCCTGCCTTGTTGACCTTGCTATCTGGGATGCCATCCAAAAAGTACGATACTAGACTTTCCTCATCAAGATTTATCGGTTTGCTGATCTCCATTAAACTATAGAGATACTCGAGGCATGTCTCTTTTGGTTGTTTTTGCCTTTGGCGCAAAATCTTGTATATCTCTGCCGAACATAGCTTCTTACCAAATTCTTCTTTCAACGCGTTTTTCAGCTCAATCCAACCCCTAACTCCCCTTGTACTTTTAATGTAGAGCTTGGCTGCTTCAATCAGAAGTTGCTTGGCATAAATAAATTTCTGCAAATTATCCCAACCCACGGTAACTGCAACGTCATCGAATTCAGACAGCCAGTGATTGACGTCTTCCTGTTCGGAGCCTGAAAATGATGAAACACTGTCCTGAATATCGCGTAGAGTTAATCTCGAGCTACTAGGTTGAACCGCCTCTTGGTAATTGGAAGCACTACTAACACTCGCAACATCCTCATCAGCCTCGCCGTCCTCATCGTCAGCCACAACTAATTGATAATGATCGAACAACCGATCCTGCAAGGCTTCTTTTCTGCCAGTTGTATCCAAACCTAGTTCGGTTAACTTTGCCCTTAGTCGAGGCACAGTCATAGCGAGGATCGTTCTAACATCCATGGTAATGCTTTTAAACCGTTTACAATCAGTGGTACAATTCAATATTTAAATGTTTTGATACAACAAAGTGGGAAATTTAATTAACGTTAAACAATTCGTGTATTCAAAAAAGTTCAAATCAGATTAAATATGTGAAATCGCCTCAGCCGCTCACCTCACCCAATTGGATTTTGCTGTCTTCTACGTCTGCTTGAATTTTGCCAATCCAGTCCACTCTGCTACTCCAGCTCGAACTCTTCTACGATGTCGTCACGCTGCACTGCTTGATCGTCCCGTTGCCACTTCTTGCTCGTCTCCTTGCAATTTTCGTTGCGAATTGCGTCGTTTGCAAGCTCTTGCAGCACTTCTTTTCGCCACAGGAAACTTTTGTTGTCGCAAAAATAGCAAGTGGCCAGTTCGCCACTCGTCCGTCGTCGTTCTCTTCTCTCGTTAATAACACCCTCGCCTTCGTCGCAAAGATCACTTCTCGTTGTCCTTCTCCCACAGGTAATTGCTACCTTCGTGTTCACCTGAGATCGTGTCGTCAAAATTCGATCACAGGCACAGCATCAAATTGTCGTCAAACTTTTTTCGTGTCTCTTCTGTGTTGCATTCTCCTCTCTACTGCGTAGATTTTGCGTTGCAAGTTTTTATTGCGCGTTAGTTTTTGGGCACGCACACAATAAAGTTTTTGCAAAATTTTTGGCACTTCTTGTAGTCTGTGTAATTGTTCGAATTCCTTTTTGCACTCAAATCCGCTGCTTCAATGTTAGTCGATCTTTTTCCTTGACTTCAGTTGTTCCTGTTTAACAATTACTTCCCCCGATTTTCAGTTTTTACTTCGTTTTTCACCGTTTTTACTTCGTTCTTCTCAGTTTTTACTTAATTCTTGTACTTTTATATTCCCGGACGAGCCCCCAATAATTTGTAGGGTAGTACAAATTGATAATGTTTATTTCGGATATATAAAAATGTAAATTAAACGATCACGACTTTCGCACTCTATGGATGACACGACTTGCTACCTTTAATATTCGCAATCGACTGGCTCAAACTTAAATTATTAAGGCGCAATTTCTATTAAGAGGGTGATGGCTATAGACAATCTTTGATGAAAAGAGACGGTTCTATCTAGCGTTTTGGCTGATGAAATAAGCTACGAGGCTGTGGAATTCTAAACAGAGTGTCCCCATATGAAACTAAATAGGCTGCTTAATACCTTAATATACCCATATCCCACATACATGCCTGGGTCCGTATAAAAAATTAAATGTTGTGACTCATTGAAATAAGGGGAAAGGAAAATGGCTTGGGTATAAATCCTAAGAAATCGAAGTGCTTGGTAATTGGTAAAAAGCCAACTTCAACACTTTTACTTCAAATTTTACTACTCATGCCCACTCTCTTTTATGGCATAGAAATTTTTGGACATTGTGATGCGTGGGATATGCGATCATTAACTATAGATTTTAATTCAATTGCCCGTTATGTGTTTAACTTAAGACGTTTTGTCCATGTATCACAACTGACATTTAATATAATTGATCTTAATTTGACCTCCTGGATCGATCTTAGAACTTTAACATTATTTTATAAAATAGTGACGAGTGGGGAACCAAATTACAACATTGCAACATCCCAAAAAAACAAAAATTACATATGCCCCCGAGTACAAACACTGTGTTCGAGAAGGCAATTTTTCATAATTGGTATTCGGCTATGGAACAATGTACCGCACCAATTCAAAACAATTAGGAGCGCAACTCAATTTTATAATAAAGTTAAAGATAACTTAAAATCGCAAAACACTTAAGTTTAAATAAATATATGTCAAATTAATTAAAATAATAATATATAAAAAATATAAAAAAGTATATGACTATTTAAAAAAAATAAATAATTAAATAAAAATACAAAAAAAATTAAAATATATATTAATTTAAAGTAATTAGAAAACTACAAAAGGGAGGAAAATTGTTTCAATATTTTAAAAATAATAATAAGTTAAAAATAAATATATATAAATATAATATAATATAATATAAAATAAGTTAAAAAAATAAAAATATAAGTGTGCATTGGGAGATTAGTGTGTGAGAACTATATATATGTAGGAAAACCAGGAGAGCATCTAGAAAGAGACACTAGAAGAGGTCGGCGCTTCTAGAAACGTCTATCGAGACCAAAAGAAGCGAGTACAGATTATTGAATAAGTGTCAGTCGGTGTCAAGATCTCGTTCACACCAGTTGCCGAAATATCATTGCCTGTGCAGCGCGAAATACATTTGTTTAACTTTAAGTTGAAACCACAACTAAACTTGTAATCAGATTCCTTAATATCAATAATATAATAAACACTTTTATAATAATACAACGTCGTCTCAGGAGTGTTCGTCATTAAACGGAATCCCGGGGCCACAATTTTGAGGGCACAGCCGGAAATATTTGGATTACAAGCTATAGTCACTAAAATAAGTTGTGTGTTTAAAAGTGTACGGTGTACGGTGGAACTAGCTTTAAAGCGTTACAATTCAGGTGCGCAAAGTGAGAGAGACAGAAAATTTGCAAACCTAAATCAGAGTGTGTGAGAACGAGCAGGCAGAGTTGCAAATTGAAAGAAATTGCAAAATTCGACGCAAAAGATGTAGAAGAAAAAACCGACACAAGACGATTGATGTGGGCAACATTGAAGGCGATTGAACAACTAGTTGGAAACTGAGAGCAGCGCAGAAACTTTGTGGTGGACGTCAATCAGCAAGAGGCAGGATCGTTGGCGGAGTCATCTGGACAAAAAGCAAGGCGTGGAGCAGTTTCAGTAACAGGCGGATCGCAAGAGTTGTGCATCAGGAGACCGTGCTTCAAAGGGCTGGTGAAAGCAAGAGAAGCAGGTGACCAGGCGGCGAGAGGAGTTCGAAAGGTGTCAGATCAGCGAGAAGACCATTCCGAAGCAGTATTGGTGACGCTGTGTAGCTGGAGAGATAATCTGGAGCGAGTGTGACATTCTGGAGCGGTATTGGTGAGGCAGCGAGACAAATCAAAAGTTGTATCTGTGAGTCAAGCTGTCGCAAATCTGGTGAGTGACAGAAATATTCACGTTCTGCGGGCAAAAAGTGACGATAGCGGAACAGAGAGAAGGAGAACAAGGCGAGAAGGAGAACAAGGCGAGACGGAGAACGAAAGAAAATTTTTGAAATTTAACGTAACGTAACAACAGCAATTTTGTTAGCAGTAGCTGAAGTTTTCACAGTGCTAAGTTTTGCACACACATTCAAGCAGTGCGTACAGCTGTTTGTTTCACAGGCAGAGTAAAGCCTTATTTTGGCCGAGTTGGCAGTATTGATGTACATATTTATATTTTTAAAGCATAACTATTATATTTGATATACATTTTCTATATAATTATATTTAAGTTTTGAGAATGAACAGACAAGAGATTTTGGCACTGCTCGTGGCGTTTTCTACGCGAAAAATTGACAGAACTAGGGTTAGACAGAAATAGAAAGAAACCAGAATTACAAAAAAGACAACTTGCTCACTATGGTTTGAATTCGAATGAGAATATTGAGGAAGATGTCGAAGTGGAAGATGCTGAGGAAGAAGATGGTTCTTTTGCTTCCGTACTTTCCAATAATATTTAGGCTAGTGGGAATGGTGAGCGTAGGAGGAATCCAGGTACAGGTGTGCAAAACCGTGTGGTTGAAAATCCTAACTCGGGTAGGTCATGGTTTACATTGAAGGATGTAGAGGGGAGTGTGTCACAGTTTTCGGGAACTAATTCACCAGACGTCAATCAGTGGATCGAGGAACTTGAAAAGTGTGCACTTACGGTCGATTGGAGTCAGTTGCAGGTTTTTATATATGCTAAACAATTACTGAGCGGGGCTGCCAAGCTTTTCATTCGAAGTCAACGTGATGTTCGGGATTGGATGGCTTTAAAAAACGCATTGCTCGACGAATTCGGTGTGAAGGTGTCATCGGCAGAGGTTCATCGTAGACTTGAGAAACGTCAGCAAAAGAAGAATGAATCGTTACACGAGTACCTGTACGCATTAATGGAACTGGCAAAACCAATAGACTTAGACGATGAAAGCCTAATTCAATACTTTGTCGACGGTATTCCAAGGTAAACAAAGCTTTACCAAGCCAAGACTATAAGGCAGTTGAAAGTTCAGATCGAAGCATATCAGCATATCACTTCAACAAAGGTGACAAAGAGGCCGTGAAAGTAGTTGACAAGGTGAGGAAATGTTTCAACTGTGGAGACGAGTCTCACATGAAGAAAGATTGTCCAAAAAGAGGCAATAAATGTTTCAGATGCAACCAGCCAGGACATAAAGCGGCCCAGTGCCCAGTCGAAATGGGTACCAAGCAGGAGAAAACTACAAACCTTTTACGTCTTCCGGATTGGAGTTAAAGTACATTTTGTTTGGAAACGTTACTTTCAAAGGGTTAGTTGATACTGGAGCAGATCTTTGCTGCGTCGAAGTGTTTGTTTGAAACTCGGAGAACAGAGTTTGACAGGAGGTGAGAAATGTTTGACTGGAATCGGGGAGAGTCAAATCGTGACTTTTGGAAGCCTGATTATCCGAGTACAAATAGATGGCATTAATCTCAACGTAGAATTCTACGTCATATCTGTCGAAGACATGGCATTTGACTCAATCTTAGGCAGGACTATTTTACAGATGGTGGACATGAAGGTGACAAAGGATGTTACCGATTTCGTTCGCAGATCAGACAACCAGATTGGTTCAAGGTCAAATCCGAAGGTTCAAAAAGGGAAGAAAGACCAAAGTTCATGCAAGGAATTGCTGAATGAATTTCAGAGTTTGTGCATGATAGCCTCAGAGCAGACAGGAAGCAAGCTTGATGTAGAGTTGTCGCATTTGCCATATTTGCAGCAAAGTGTTGTTAAGCGCATGATAGAGGACTATAAGCCTAAAATGAAAGCTCATTGCCCAGTTGAGATGAATCACCGACGAATCACCAGTATTTCAGCACGCTCGACGTATAGCTTATACTGAGCAGAAGGTAGTAGACGACCAGATTCAGGAGTGGCTTGAGCAAAAAATAATCAAGCCCAGTACTTCAGAGTACGCTTCACCAATCGTACTCGTGGCGAAAAAGAATGGACAGAAACGGTTGTGCTGCGACTATCGTAAGTTGAATGAGAAAATTGTGAGGGACAATTTTCCAATTGTCTAACCAACGGGTATTTCCATGTTCCAGTAGAAGTTGGCTTGCAAAAGTATACTTCATTTGTTACACAGAAAGGACAATACGAGTTCTTGTATGTGCCTTTTGGCATTTCAAACTCGCCAGCAGTTTTTACACGGTTCATAATGGCAGTTCTCAGAGAACTCATTAAGACCGGTAACGCAGTTGTCTACATGGACGACATTATTATTCCCAGCAAAGATTATTTCCAGCAAGGGTTTAGAGAAACTAAAGAGAGTACTTGAGGTTGCTGAACAGAATGGGGCTGAGAATCAATTGGGCCAAATGTCAAATCTTACAGAGCAGAGTAGATTTTCTTGGTTATATTATAGAAAATGGCTCGATTACACCCAGTAATGAAAAAACGCAAGCTGTGGTAAACTTTCCTGTACCGTCTGATCGAAAGGCTATACAACGAATCCTTGGTTTAACGTCGTACTTTAGGAAGTTCGTAGATGGATATGCAGTCATAGCTAAACCTTTGTCAGATCTGTTGAGGAAAGATGTAAAATTTGAGTTCAGAGAGTTGCAGCTGGTTTCATTCGAGCAGTTAAAGGCAGCCTTGGTTAGTAAACCAGTTTTGAAACTGTATAACCCGAAATTGGCTACAGAAATACACACGGACGCGTCAAAGTTTGGTTTCGGTGCAGTCCTACTACAAAAGGATCCAGCCGATAGTCAGTTGCACCCCGTCATGTACATGAGTCGCAAAACAAAACCGTGTGAGAAAAAAAAATATTTATATAGTTTTTGCAAGACTACAATTACGAGATAGAACATCGATCAGGTACCAAGATGAGACACGTAGACGCGCTCAGCCGAGTTGCTTGTTTTGTATTGACAGAGAGTGTAATGCACAAGTTAAAGGAAGCTCAGATGACAGATGAATGGACCAGAGCAGTTAGAAGTCTAGTGGAAGTGCAGGGACATGAGGATTATTACATCGCCAATCAAATCTTGTTCAAAGACCCAGACCGAGAATTGATCGTAGTTCCATCTCAAATGGTAACTGGGATAATTCAGATTGCTCATAAGCAAGGCCATTTTTCGGCAAAGAGGACACAGGATTTGGTGGAGAAATCCTATTTCATTCCGAAGTTAAGAGAAAAGGTTTCGAAAGTAGTGGGAAATTGTGTAGAGTGCATTTTAGTAAATGCAAAGGCCGGAAAGCAGGAAGGTTATCTAAATCCGATTTATAAGGGAGACAAACCATTAGTTACCTATCATATTGATCACGTAGGGCTGATGGAGATCACCAAGAAAAGATACAATCACATCCTAGTAGTCGTGGATGCAATCTCGAAGTACGTTTGGTTGTATCCAACACGCAGTACTGTAGTTGAAGAGGTGCTTAATTGTTTGGACAGGCAGGTCATAATTTTTGGTTATCCATTCAGGATCGTGTCAGACCGTGGTGCAGCTTTCACCTCTCACTTGTTTAAAGAGTACTGTGACAAACAGAAGATTCAGCACTTATTGATCGCTACAGGTGTACCTCGTGGTAACGGTCAGGTAGAGAGAATGCATAAAATCGTGGTGCCCATGTTGTCGAAGATGAGTCTAGAAATCCCAGGAAATTGGTACAAACATGTAGGTAAAGTCCAGCAATGGGTTAAACATATTGAGCCTAGGAGCACAAAAGTAACCCCGTTCAAGTTGTTAACAGGCGTCGATATGCGTTTAATTGACAGTTCAGAGCTGAAAGAGCAGATTCAGCAGTCTTTGATACAAGAACTAGACCAAGAGTCGCGATCAGGCGTACTAATTACGGAGTTGGCTTGAAGCTAAAAGGAAAGTATCTTGGCAACTACAAGATAGTAAAAGTTCACAAACATGGCAGGTATGATGTTGAAAAAGTGGGAGATAGCGAGGGTCTTTTGAAAACATCTACTGTAGCTGAATTTATGAAGGAGTTCGGGACGAACAACCAGTCAGGAGGGCCGAATGTAGGTAAACCAGAAGAGCATCTAGAAAGATAAACTAGAAGTGGTCGGCGCTTCTAGAAACGTCTATCGAGACCAAAAGAAGCGAGTACAGATTATTGAATAAGAGTCAGTCGTTGTCAAGATCTTGTTCACACCAGTTGCCGAAATATCATTGCCTGTGCAGCGCGAAATACATTTGTTTAACTTTAAGTTGAAACCACAACTAAACTTGTAATCAGAATCCTTAATATCAATAATATAATAAACACTTTTATAATAATACAACGTCGTCTCAGGAGTGTTCGTCATTAAACGGAATCCCGGGGCCACATTTATGGTCAGGCTCAAGTGGTCTGTACTTAAAGACTACAAGTGTTAGCACTGCACCCTTGTAGGGTTTGAGTGACTTATCGGCATTTACGGCTCTAGATCAATTAACGTATTGAAATGTACTGAACTCGTAAAATATTAGATTTATTATAAAACAAGAAAGGATGCTAGCTTCGGCCAGCCGAAGCTTGCAGATAAATAAATAACTGTAGTTTAATGCTCACTCGATCGGTGCAGTTCCAGGGACTCCAGATTTTGCGTGCCTCTTTAAAATTTTGTTTTTGAGTTGTCAAAAATCAAAACGAATTTTCTTATATTTTTTTTTGAATATTCCTATGGGAGCCTTAAGACACAGTGGTCCGATCCGGCTCGCTCCGACATATGTACTTCCTGCAATAGAAATAAGACTTTTGGTAAAGTTTCATCGCGATAGCTTTAAAACTGAGAGACTAGTTCGTTTAGAAACGGACAGACGGACGGACGGACAGACGGACATGGCTAGATCGACTCGGCTATTGGTGCTGATCAAGATATATATATATATATATATATATATATATGTGGTCAGAAACGTCTCCTTCACTGCGTTACAAACTTCTGACTGAAATTATAATACCCTCTACAAGGGTATAAAAAAGTGTTCTTCATGAACAAAATGTAAATAGAAAAGGCGGGAATCAAGAACGTAGGAGTATAATTTTAAGATTCGCACATATGATTTGTATGCAATTTTAATGTTAGTCAGCACTCTTATCGTTCAGACAAATACAACCTTTGTAAATATTTATAAATTAAAATTGGTCTTTTTTCGGTAGGTACAAACTGGAGAACAACCAACAAACATCATCTTAACTGACAGTATAGTTAATGAAACCTGTTTTATAGAAAGCTCTGACATTGTACAAGAAAATTCAGATGCACAAAATGAAGATTTATTGCCTACCAAAAAAATAGAATCTCTTCATCACTATTTACTTTCCATTGTATACATGCCGTTATCTTTGAGGATGATTTGCGTGACAAACCTTTTTTGCTGGATGGCGCATGTCTGTTACTCGCTATATTTTACTGATTTTGTGGGCGAGGCAGTTTTTAAAGGTGATCCCAAGGCTACCCTAGGATCTGAGCTCCAGTTGCGATATGAGGAAGGTGTACGATTTGGATGTTGGGGCATGGCAATGTACTCCCTGTCATGCTCCTTTTACTCACTTATTATTGAAAAATTAATTCAACGTTTTAGGTATGCCTTTGAATTTTAAAACTTGAGAAAATTAACACTAAATATTTGTTAATTCTTTATATATTTTTAAAGGGCTAGGTCTGTGTACGTTGGAGGACTTTTATTTTATTGTACAGGAATGGCTTTAATGGCTTTAACTCGAGCAAAGCTAAGCGTCTTAGTATTTAGTTGGACAGCTGGTATTATGTACTCTACGTTATTCACTATGCCATATCTTCTGATTGCTCACTACCATAATGTTTCAACAGTAAGTATTGCAGACAACACTAAAGCATTTAAACCAATCCAGCTTTTAGCCGAGGGAAGAAAGCAATTCTTGATTCAAAATAGTACTTTAAAGGGCTAAGTTTGTGTAAGCAGCAAATATATTTTCTGTTGCAATTTAACTACCCAAGCTCTTTACAACAATATATTTATTTTGCCAATTTTAAATATAATCTATAATAATTATTATAATTGTTTGCTCAATAACACCGGCACCCTACACATCAAGCATTATCAATGTCAGTTCTAACGGGTGAGTCGTCGTCTTACTAACTCACCGTACGACTTGACGACCCCCGAAGCGTACACAATCAGCATACACATTTTAGCATATTTGAATTTATATCTAGAGAGAAAATAAAAACTAATAAAAATAAAAAAATTCAAAAATTCAAAAATTCAAAAATTAACATTTAAAAATAAAAGTCAATAAAAATAGAAATAGTAATAAGAGTAATATTTAAACGGATTATATATTTAAATTGCAATCTGAGCCGACACAAATGTTAGCATATAAGCTACGCTTTAAGTTCAACCTTTAAATTTTACACCTGTGACTAGCGCCTTAATTTATAAGTATGCTATATGCTTGTAGCGCTGGGATAAAAACAATCAAATAAACAAGAAAGGAAGCTAGCTTCGGCCAGCCGAAGCTTATATACCCTTGCAGATCATTTCTATTCATTTACAAAAACATTAATTTAAATGAACTTTCGTATATGTTACAACAATCCAAATTTTAGCTGCTTTCGTATTACTTTGCCATTAATTTTTTGATCCTTCCCGTGGCAGCTATATAATATAGCCGTCCGATTTTTGTTAAATTTTATTCGAAATTTTGAAATGTTAAAGAAAAGCCATATCCCAGAGAAGAAAAGAATGTAATAAAAATCAACAAAGATATAACTATACCCGTTACTCGTAGAGTAAAAGGGTATATTGTATTCGTGCAAAAGTATGTAACAGGGAGAAGGAAGCTTTTCCGACCCTATAAAGTATATATATTCTTGGTCAGGATCACTACCCGAGTCGAACTATCCATGTCCGTCTGTCCGTCCGTCTGTCCGTCTGTCTGTCCGTCCGTATGAACGCTGAGATCTCGGAAACTATAAAAGCTAGAGGATTGGCATTTTGCATGCATATTCTTGGAGTTCCCACGCAGCGCAAGTTTATTTCAAAAAGGTGCCACGCCCCCTCTAACGCCCTCAACCGCCCTAAACCACTTTTTGTAAGGTGTCTGGCGCCCACACCTTTAAAGATTTTTTAAAAGTAAAAATGCAGTTTTATTGTGATTATCAATACCTATCAAAATGTAGAAAAAATTTTTCAAATCGGACCATTCGATAAAAAGTTATGCCCGATCAAAGATTTTATATATCCATCTCCCTCGCACTCCCTTAGCTGAGTACCGGGTATCTGATAGTCGGGGCACCCGACTATAGCGTTCTCTCTTGTTTTTTTCCTATTAATTACCATTTAATTTTCCGACCGTTCCTATGGCAGCTATATGATATAGTCATCCGATTTTTTTAAAATTTTTTTCGAAATTTAGAAATATTTAAGAAATAGTATTCCCAAAAGTAGAAGGTAATATTTCAAAAAACACCAAAGCTAGAATTTTTTTACGGTTTTCTTTTTGATCCTTCCTATGGGAGCAATAAGATATAGTTGTCCGATCCGGTCGGTTCCGACATATATACTACCTGCAATAGAAAGAAGACTTTTGGGAAAGTTTGAGCCCGATAGCTTTAAAACTGAGAGACTAGTTTGCGTAGAAACGGACAGACGGACAGACGGACATGGTTAAATCGACTCGTCTTGTCATGGTGATCAAGAATATATATACTTTATGGGGTCGGAAACGTCTCCTTTACTGCGTTGCAAACTTCTGCAATGCTAATAATATAATGATATCGATTTATTATGTTGTTGTGTTTTACTGTTGTGCAATTAATAATCATCAAAATTTCTTTAATGTTTTCGGTCGCTCCACTTTGTTCTATGCTCCTCCCGCTCAGCCAGCTGCACATGGATGTTGTTGTGTGGGGGATTGGGTGGTGAGTGGTGCCTTACAACTTGTCCAAGTACTGGGACAGATCGGGCAGACCTTCCTTGAGACCCTTGCGCTTACGCGTATCCTGGACGATGGAGTAGGGCTTGCTGGAGGGCTCGCTCGGGCCACCGGGCAGCACCTGCCAGTGGTCGAACACGCACTGAGGGAAGGCCTGTCCACCGGTGTTGGAGCGCAGATCGGCGGTGAAGCCGAACGACTCGTTGACGGGCAGGTATGCCTTAACCACGAACATGGGAGTTCCCACAACCTGGTTCTCCTCGAACACGTGTCCACGACGCCTGTTGAGCACACCGTAGATACCTCCCACAGCGACCTCGGAGCACTGGATCTCGCACAGATAGACGGGCTCCATCAGACGAGGCTTGGCGGTGATGGCGGCGGCGTACAGGCAACGACGAGTGGTTGGAATGATCTGGCCACCTCCACGATGGATGGCATCAGCGTGTAGCGTCACATCGTAGATGTTGAAGCGGACACCGCGCAAGTTCTTGTCGGCCAGGATACCCTCCTTGGAGGCCCACTGGAAACCAGCGACAACGGAGTCCTTGATTTCGTTGAGGTACTGCACGGACTTGGTGCAGTCGAGGATGAAGTTGGGTCCGGTTCCGTCGGGGCCGAAGCACCAGATCTTGCGGGCCTCGGTCACATCGTAGTCGTACTTCTCAGACAGATAACGGGCACGAGCCTTGAATTCGTCCTTGGAGCTCACATCACCGTTGTCGATGTCCTCGGGCAGACCGTCGGGCATGGGCAGAGCCTTCATCAGCAGACGGTTGTGCTTGTTGGGAGACTTGGACAGACACATCTGGTCGGACTCCTCCGACACGGTCTCACGGTAGGACACCACGGGATCGGACTTCTTCAGGGGGATGCAAGCGTGATCCTCCTCCAGATTCTTCAGACAGATCTCCAAATGCAGCTCACCGGCTCCGGCAATAATGTGCTCTCCGGTCTCCTCAATGATGCACTGCACCATAGGATCGGACTTGGCCAGACGCTTCAGACCCTCCACCAGCTTGGGCAGATCAACGGGGTTCTTGGGCTCCACAGCCACACGCACCACAGGGGACACGGAGAACTTCATGACCTTCATGTTGTGGGCATCCTTGAAGGTGGTGATGGTACCGGTCTTGACCAGGAACTGATCGACACCGACCAGACCGCAAATGTTGCCAGAGGGCACATCCTCGATGGCCTCGACGTAGCGACCCATCATCAGGATGGTACGCTGGATGGCCTTCTCGTACAGATCCTCCTTCTTGCCGGGGGTGTAGTTGGGGCCCATGATGCGGCACTTCTGGCCG
Organism: Drosophila pseudotakahashii; assembly: GCA_035046095.1. Taxonomy (NCBI): domain Eukaryota; kingdom Metazoa; phylum Arthropoda; class Insecta; order Diptera; family Drosophilidae; genus Drosophila; species Drosophila pseudotakahashii. Next base: position 102,762 of record JAWNOE010000277.1, read on the forward strand.
GTGGCCACCTTGCCGGACAACACACGTCCGAAAGCGTAGAAGCGACCCTTGTCGGAGGTCGGCACCATCTTGGAAATGTACATCATGAGGGGACCGTCGGGGTCGCAAGACTTGACGGCAACAGCGGCCTCATCGTCATGGGGACCCTCGTAGAGCATCTCCATACGGTACTTCTGGGCAACCACCGGCGACGGCAGATGGATGGCAATCATCTGAAGAAGAGCCTCACCGGCTGGCAGCCAGGTGCGCATCACAGTCTTCAGCAGTGCCTTGCCATCCTTGTCCTTGTCCTCGTGCTTCAGGGTCACGCCGATCTTCTCGAGCAGAGTACCGATCTCCTCCTTCTTGTAGTTCATGATGGCATCGAACACCTTGTAGATGGGGTCCAGGATGTACATGCAGAACGAGCGCTTGTTGTCGGCCTCCTTCTGCTTCTGCCATTTCTTGGTCTTGGCGTTGAAGAAGTTCTCACCCCACAGACGGTTCATTAGCTTGACCACATCGATCTTGAACTTCTCGGAGTACATCTCGGAGAACTGCTTGAGGGTGAAGGCCCAGCCGTGCAGGCCGGAACCGAAGCCCACGGATCCCTTGGAGGGGTCCACGCGAACCTCACCCATTGGGCCGCCGTCATCGTTGTAGGTGGCGATGATGACGTTCACGTTCTCCACGATGCGCTGGAAGGTCTGGTACAGCTCCTCGGCATCCAGCTGCAGCTCGAGCAGGGCGCGGTCCATCTTGTTCATGAACAGGATGGGCTTGATGCGCTCAGCGATGGCCTGTCGCAGCACGGTCTCGGTCTGGACGCACACGCCGGAGACGCCATCGACCACGACGAGGGCACCGTCGATCACATGGAGGGCGGCGGTCACCTCAGAGGAGAAATCAACGTGACCGGGCGAGTCGATCAGGTTAATCAAGAAACCCTTGCACTCCTTCTCGCGCTGATCGGGATGGGTGATGAACACCAGATCCTTCTCCTCCACCTCGAAGTACATGGAGATGGCAGTCGACTTGATGGTGATGCAGCGCTCCTGCTCATCCTTGCGGGTGTCGGTGAAACGGGTCTCACCGGCCTTGGCTCCGGCAATGATACCAGCCTTGGACACGAGCGAATCGGTCAGGGTGGACTTGCCGTGGTCAACGTGGGCAATCACGGACATGTTGCGGATGTTCCGCTTCTGGTCCATGAGGCCACGGATTTCGTCGACGGTGAAGTTGACCATTTTGGATGATTGGAGATTTTCTCGCGGGACCAAAAAAACACTACGCCTTGCAATGGCGTTTCGACAGGAAAAAGGATCCAAATCCCGATGTATATAAGATCAAAGACAGAACAAAGTCCAACACACACTAAGGGCTTGATTAGCTTTTCGAAGTTTACCGCTCTGGCGACGCTATAATTCCCAACCAGTTATAGCGCGGCTTGCATGGTTACCCATTTCGATAGTTGACCAAGACAGCGATTTCACTGCTGATGATTGTAGTTGGCTACTTCATGAAACATGCATGTACAGTGAAGCCTATTCGTTCCTTTTTGTGTGTTGGCATAATGCCGACGTCTTGTACTTCTTGAAGTCTTAGCCGGCATGACCTCGAGATAGCTAAAAACTTCTCTATTTTTTTTCTATCTATTCCATTCTATGACAGCTATATAAAATCATTGATCGATTTAAAAAAATCGAAACGTTAAAATTGTTAAAAATTGACTTTTTCACGATTTATATGAAAACTATATTTTTTGAAAATTAATTTGTAGTAAGCGTTTATATGGCAGCTATAAATAATTTTTTCAAAATCAAGTTAAATTTAAAAGAAATATTACAAACACGGGATCTAGGATTTAATTTATGTATATTTATTTTTAATATAAACAAAAATGTCTTTACAAAAATTTGATGTTTTTTGTTTTTAACAATATCCTACCAAAAGACTGTCGTTTTGAGGCTCCGCTGAATTTCTGATATCCCACTTGGTAACAAATATTTATTATACGATCGATTAAAGTGTGCGATTACAGTGTTTATTTATACCTATCGAAATGTAGAATACATCGCACTATGGGAAAAAAAAAACTTTTTTTGGCATAAACTCTAGTTTAAAAGATAGCGTCTTGAAAATTATATTATACTCAAATAAAATTTCGTTTTTATACCCTTGCAGAGGGTATTATGATTTCAGTCAGAAGTTTGCAACGCAGTGAAGGAAACGTTTCCGACTAGCCATGTCCGTCTGTCCGTCTGTTTCTACGCACACTAGTCTCTCAGTTTTAAAGCTATCGGGCTCAATCTTTCTCAAAAGTCTTCTTTCTATTGCAGGTAGTATATATGTCGGAACCGACCGGATCGGACAACTATATCTTATAGCTCCCATATGAAGGATCGAAAAAAAAAACGTAAAAAAACTTTAAAAAATTCTAGCTTTGGTGTTTTTTTAAATATTACCTTCTACTTTTGTGAATACTATTTTTTAAATACTTCTGAATTTCGAATAAAATTTATAAAAAATTGGATGACTATATCATTTAGCTGCGATAGGAACGGTCGGAAAATTAAATGGAAATTAATAGGAAAAAAATTATATCTTTGTTGATTTTTATTACATTGTCTTCTCCTCTGGGATATGGCTTTTCTTTAACATATCAACATTTCGAATAAAATTTAACAACATTCGGACGGCTATATTATATAGCTGCCATAGGAAGGATAAAAAATTAATGCCAAAGTAATACGAATTCAGCTAAAATTTTGATTATTGTAACATATACGCAAGTTAATTTAAATTTAATGTTTTTGTAAATGAATAGGAATGATCTGCAAGGGTATATAAGCTTCGGCTGGCCGAAGCTAGCTTCCTTTCTTGTTTTTTTATTTTTTGAACCCACCCACCACCACCCCATTATTGTCAACCCCTTAAAAATGTACAGAATATTTGTATTAATAGAAAACATGTTTATATAGATAACATATATGTAAGATAGGATATGATAGTTATTAAATAAAAATTGTTATTATCCTCCACATTAAGACTATGAAGAAAAAGCCAGAATGTTAAAAATTTGGTAATATTTTTTTTTAAAGCGGCAAAAACGGGCAAAAAGTAATGATAACACTTTTTTCTGTATCATTATGTTAATACATTTATATTAAAACTTTCCTTAGCTCTGCGTGGGTTTTAAACTAAAACTTTACAGTTTCGGGTAAAAGAGATATACACAAGACATTGAATAACAAACAGTTACAATACAATTTGTTTTGAGAAGTATTTGAACATACCTTGAAGAAAACTTTCCATATTTTCGATTTTATTTTAGCCCTTTAACCACTTTGCACGTCGTTGGGAAACTTTAGAGTAAACTAAGCACGCTTTTTTATTTGAGATGAGCACGTCAATCGATAGATTTTAATCTGCTACGACAAGTTATCAGTGGCGCGTAAATTTTTTATACCCTTGCAGAGGGTATTATAATTTTGGTCAGAAGTTTGTAACGCAGTGAAGGAGACGTTTCCGACCCCATAAAGTATATATATTCTTGATCAGGATCATTAGGGGAGTCGATATAGCCATGTCCGTCTGTCCGTCTGTCCGTCTGTCCGTCTGTCCATCTGTCCGTCTGTCCGTCTGTTTCAATACCGTTTGCGAGCTCAGTTTAAAAGCTAGCGCCTTGAAACTTTCACAGTCGTCCTAAAACATGTGTACGCAGATCAAGTTTCAAAGCCGACCCGATCGGACGTCTATATCCTATAGCTACCATAGGAACAATCGGATATAGCTTTCACAAAATGAAGATATTTCGCTCAGTGTAAGAGCTATTGACAAGAATCTTTCTAAATCTTATTATTTTACGCATACCTTGATCAGGGTAAAAGCGCGTGCCGATCGGACGTCTATATCTTATAGCTCCCATAGGAACAATAGGGTGAAATCGGTCAAAATTTGTCGTTTTTCAGGATATTTCGCTCAGAATATAAGCTATTCCCATGAAACTTTCCAAATCGTATTTTTTTGTGCGTACCTTGATCAGGGTAAAGTTTATTATGCTTATGTGCCACGCCCATTTTAACGCCCACACTCGCTACAAGATCTAGAGGTTGAAATCTGCAAGGGTATTAAAACTTCGGCTTGCCGAAGTTAGCTTCCGTCCTCGTTTTTAATTGTTCTAACAAAATTTAATTATTTTAATATTAAAAAAATATTGGTTTTTTAAATTGGTAACTTTTAATTGATGCATTTATGAAAAAAAAGGATATTTTTCCCATAGTACATCGGACCATTCGTTTATGGAATTCAAGTATTGCAAGCAGTCGCTCAGCTGCAGGCATATCTCAATCTCGCTCGCACTGCCTTAATCTGAGTAACGGTTATCTGATAGTCGAGAAACTCGACTATATAAAGTCAAACGAGCCGATTTCACCCTATTGTTTCTATGGGAGCTATAAGATATAGACGTCCGATCGGCACGCGCTTTTACCCTGATCAAGGTATGCGTAAAATAATAAGATTTAGAAAGATTCTTGTCAATAGCTCTTACACTGAGCGAAATAACTTCATTTTGTGAAAGCTATATCCGATTGTTCCTATGGGAGCTATAGGATATAGACGTCCGATCGGGTCGGCTTTGAAACTTGATCTGCGTACACATGTTTTAGGACGACTGTGAAAGTTTCAAGGCGCTAGCTTTTAAACTGAGCTCGCAAACGGTATTGAAACAGACGGACAGACGGACAGATGGACAGACGGACAGACGGACAGACGGACAGACGGACAGACGGACATGGCTATATCGACTCCCCTATTGATCCTGATCAAGAATATATATACTTTATGGGGTCGGAAACGTCTCCTTCACTGCGTTACAAACTTCTGACCAAAATTATAATACCCTCTGCAAGGGTATAAAAAGTGTGCAAAAAAGTATTTTGTTTCCTATAGGCTGCGTGAATATCATTTTTTGTATCCTTTGTGGTTTAGAAACCACACAGAAAAAAATATGACAAAATATCAAATTAATAAGTGCTGGTTAATTTGATCTTTTTAAAGATCAAGTTTTGTCATATCATTCTACCATGAATAAATGTTATTTTGATCTTATTTCATATTATTTGTTGAAAAATTTTAAAAAGTATATTTATAATTTATACGAATTCATATGAAACTGATATGATAAATATCAAAAATTTTTAGGACTAGGGGACTAAAGCGTGTAGATTATATGTTATGTAAGCGTATAGTCGGAAGTGTGTGTTCAGTCCCACGTCGAGGCGGAAGTTCTTTGGGTCTTTTTATTTATTTTAACTCAATAATATTCTTATATAATACAAATTGGGATTAAGTTAATCTAACACACACATAAATGTGGGAAAAGAAAGGAAAACAAGGTCTACAATAGTTCCGCCTATACCATTATTAGACATATACTTTAGTATTTTTCGTTAACATTACCTTCACTATAATTAAAATCTATTAACATAAATATATCGCTTGCAACTCTGCATAAATATAAGAATCGATACTGCACGAAAAGAATCGTCGCATTAAGTACAAGCTTTTGCTTTCTGTGCTTGGAGAAGAGTAGACGTAAAATCCCCAAAACCTATTGTTTTTCCGTTCGAATAAAAGTCATTAAACTTTATTTCGTGTTGTAATTGTACTATTTACCGGCAATCCTACAAATTTGGTGTCAGAAGTTGGATTTACTTGGAATAATAAGCTTTCGCTCTTTCAGTGAACGGTCGTGTTTTTGTCTTGCGCTCCGAATTTTTGTTCTTTTTGTCCATAAACCATCGGGGTCAAATTCAAATTTTCTTTCATTTATATTGTTTTTCCGTTCGCTTCGCGCGTGCACAGTGATTGTTTTGTATTTAAATTAGCTAAACTAGTTTGCACGCCCAGTCTCTGTGCAGTGTTTCTTGTTTATGGTTTTATCCAATTGCCTTCTCCTTTTCAACCAAACGCTGTTTGGAGCGGTAAGAATATATACGGTAGTTACCCGCTTTCCCGCATTACCGCATAAAACTTTGTTGTTGGAACAGCTAAGACTAAAGATCCCCCCGCTTACCCACTGCCGCTCACTCTCTCCCGCTCTCTTACTCTCGTAGCTTTATTCTCTTTGCACTGTGGTTCGGAAAATCGCTATAATGGCTATCTGTTGCTTGAAGAAATGCAAGTCGTTGATTTAGGCTGGACAACAGAGCATTCCGTGCCATTCGTGCGACAGTATTTTTCATGCAATCAATGATGATCATGAGAAGTGGCTTGCGCTACTATTGTGAAGAATGTATTGCTTATAAAACCCAGGCAATCTCTATAAGGCGGCTCACAAAAAGCACAAAAAGCACCCGAAAAATCTGTTAAAAAAAAATACAGAAATGATTCCAAAGGTTGATCAAAGTAATTTTCAATATGCTAGGGAAGTATCATCATTTAAGATCGGTGTTCCCTGTGCTCATTTTGCAACTATGTGCTCAGCCAATTTTTGGCCTGCAGACATTTTTGTTAAAGAGTACGAAGCTAGAAAAAAGAAAATTCATTAAAAGAAAGTTGGAAATCCCTTTAAAAAGCCATCCACATCTTCATCTTTACCTATCTCAAAAAACTAGATTCTTTCCTTCTGCTTTCCTATCAGAATACAAGAGGTTTACAAAGTATGCTGGCGAAATTGTATACTGATAGTTTTTCCTTGGGAAGAATGTCATGAGAAGAATGTTATTGTGTTCACAGAAACTTGGTTAGTTTTAATTGCAGTTGACTCAGAATTAACGTCTGAAGAAATAACGTCCGACGGAATAATTGACATTGAATTTCTGTGTATAAAACTATCCCTTCCGGGTATTTCTATATACATAACATGTTTTTATATTCCGCCCTCATCTGAATTCCCAATATATAGTCTATAGGACTTCTATAATAATCCTACAGACGAAGTAGTGACTCGGGACGCCGATCAACACCTACGCATTTGGGACACAGAAGTCTCAACTCGAAAAGCAGCGATCAACCATCCAGACGCAGAAGTCTGGGCTTGGAAGGCATTCTTTAACCTTCCATCTTACTGGCGACGATGATAAAGAAAAATAATAAACCACCATTCATCAAAAGCGGACAACGGTCGAAAACACAGTAAGCTTTTCTTATCTTTTTACCGCCAGGAACTCTTCAATACACATGGTCCAACACACGTGGACGAACGTAAAGAATTACAGAAAACATAACTAGAAAGTTTCCATCGGAACACAATCGGATAAGCCCAAAGCAAATCTGGAAAACTCGTAATACAACGAAAAGAAGAACTTAGGTCACTACATTTTGGAAATCCCTTTAAAGAGCCATCCACATCTTCATTTTACCTATCTCAAAAAACTAGATTCTTTCCTTCTGCTTTCCTATCAGAATACAAGAGGTTTACAAAGTAAGCTGACCAAATTGTATATTGATAGGTTTTCCTTGTCTTCCCATGTTATTGTGTTCACAGAAACTTGTTTAAAACCGGAAATTCTTACTTTCGAAGTCTTTCCAAGTAAGTCGTCCCTCCCGACGTGGAGGTGGAGTTTTAATTGCAGTTGACTCAGAATTAACGTCTGAAGAAATAACGTCCGACGGTACAAAATCAAATGAAATATCTGAAAAGTCAGCTAAACGCATCCTCTGCTTTCGTAGAGCAAACTTTGCACACATTAATAGCCTAATAGCTTGCTCAGATTGGTCTAATCTGTACTTATGTACTAATATGACTGAAGCTGTTAATATATTTTATAATGTATTAAACGCAATTTTTCATACATGCGTTCCCATGTATTATCCTAAAATTTCAACCCAACCTCTGTGGTTTAGTAAAGAGTTATCAAGACTTAAAAATGTGAAGTCTAGTTTAGAGTCTCCGGATCACAAGCTGCCTTTTCCCGATACTTAAGTGCTCGGTCGGATTTTACCGTGCTTAACGCCCAGTGTTATAAAAACTATTTAGCTCGTTGTAAGACAGTTTACCCTGGATCTAAAACAGTTTTATAATTTTGTTAACACAAAGCGTAAATCTTCATGTTACCCATCAACACTAAAATTTGAAAATTCTGCTGCAAACACTGATCAAGACATAGCCGATCTTTTTGCACAGTTTTTCCAAACCACCTATTCAACATCAAGTCCGTCAGATCAGTGTTACCCATATGATATGCCTAAATCAAACTTTATTTTTTGTCCGGTTTTAAGTGAAAGCTCACTTCTTTCAGATTTGCATAGGGTCAAACCAGTCTACTCTCCGGGTCCTGATGGAGTCCCTGGATGTGTGCTCAGGTATTGCGCTGAGACTTTGTGTAGACCATTGCACAAACTTTTTACTTTGTCCTTAGAAACGTCAGATTTTCCGCATATATGGAAGGAATCGTTTGTTATCCCGCTTCATAAAAGGGGGAGCAAATTGATCGCATGTAATTACAGAGGTATTTCAAAGATATCAGCTCTTCCAAAGGTTTTTGAGAACATTTTTACGTCCTATTTAAAACACAGTTGTAGGTCTCTTATTTCCTCTTGTCAACACGGATTTATAAAACGTAGGTCAACGACAACCAACCTTTTGGAGTTTACTTTATTTGTGATAAATGGTTTTAGAAAAAATCGTCAGACTGATGTGGTTTACACTGATTTCAGTAAGGCGTTTGATTCTGTAAACCACCCGATTCTAGTTCGGAAATTGGACCTTTTAGGGTTTCCAGATGATCTTCTTAGCTGGATCTTAAGGCAGGACTCAAAGGGTCATTTTTAAAAACTCTTTTTCGTCCCTAATCCGAGTCACGTCCGGTGTACCACAAGGAAGTCATCTTGGTCCGCTCCTGTTTACATTATTCATAAATGACCTTCATCTAGTCCTAACGAAGTCACGTGTACTTATGTACGCAGATGACGTTAAGTTGGGCTTGCAATTTAATGATCCCGCACAAAGTTTAGCTTTGCAGTCCGATCTCAATGCATTTCAAACTTGGTGCATGAATAATAAATTAAATTTAAATGGTTTTAAGTGTAAACTAATGACCTTTTTTCGTGTCAGTCCTCACTATTCAACTTATACTTTGAGCGGTTGTTTGTTAAAAAGAATAACGCATGCTGACGACCTTGAAGTCTACATGGGTCCTAAACTAAAATTTTCTGATCACATTACTATCATGGTAAATAAAGCCAGAGGCGTGCTTGCATTTATCAAGAGGTGATCGAAGGAATTCGATGATCCCTATGTCACAAAGACCTTGTTTATTTTATTAGTCCAACCAATTCTGGAGTACTGCGCTCCTGTTTGGAGTCCCCAATATGGGGTGCATATAGACCGGATTGAGTCTGTGCAAAAAAAACTTTTTAATATTTGCCTTACGGGGATACAAGCCTAATACTGCCATCCTACTCTAGTAGACTACTATTAATTAACTTACCATCATTAGTTAACCGTAGAACTATGCTTGGTATTATGTTTATTAGGAATCTTATTCATGGTGATGTGGAGAGTTCACTAGGAAATCATTGTATCTCTAATTATGCAATGCATTAACATTTTAGAGTACTCTGCAATGACTATAATAGACTATATCACCTAATATCTACTACCGACTCACTGCCTATCTTTAAATCAATAATACTATCCTACTTAGCAACTAATTAGTTTTACTTTATGTATCTGACTATTCGTATTTTGACCTGCATGTGTTTTTAATTGCCTATTGTGAAATTGTCCTTTGCTTTGTCCGCGATTACGTTTACTCGCCCAAAACGGTGTAGGGCTCCGCGCGATAACAAGCATTGCTTGGTGTCGTAAGGCCCACTTGTTTGTACTGACCATAGTGCATCAACGTCCAAGAAAAAAAAAACAGCAGGAAAGTGACCGTGGCACAAAGATTCGTTAAAATCAGAGTGTGGTTAATTGCGCATCAGCAATTAGAAGGCGTTTTACGCATTGAGAAGGCGTTTTACGCGAAGGAAAAACAGTTAACTGGCAGATTGTGTACACCGGAGAGGTGTAGCAAGGTGCGCATCCTGCGCAAAAGTTCCTGCAAGGAGGGAGGAGACATCGGCTTTGGGAAAGCGCAAGTTTGGTGAAAAAGCCTGAAAAAATAGCGCAATCTGGTGAAATAGCCTGAGACAGCGACATCGTTATCGTCGGCACAGGGTGTGCATTGTGTGCAGAAACGTAGAGTGAGCGAATCACTGAATCACTTATTTTGTATTTTCAAACCTATAATATTACACAAAAGTTCGTTGTATTACCTAATCACTAAGTTCAGATCAAGAATTCACTATAATTTCTTAATTTGTAACCATTGTAAGCAGAGAGTAATAACGAGTACAGAATGCAGAGGGAAGAAACGTAATAAACGTATTCGCATTGAAGGAGCAATTATCACTGCTTTATTTAGCTACACGCGGTAGGAAGCAGACACTGCAGGACAGACTTCTCGACCACTACAACATGTCAGCACAGTCCCATACAAACTCAAAGTGTTGGCTATAGTCGAAGCTTTGAAAAAATGGCGTGTCTATTTACTTGGGATAAAATTCAAGATCACTACCGACTGCAATGCATTTGCTTTAACGATGAAATAGCGCGGCGAAATCCCTTTACTTTTAAAGGGCGTTGGGCATTGTTTCTCCAGGATTACGACTATGTCATCGAACATCGAAGTGGCAGTAAATTAGGCACGTGGACGCCTTGAGTCGAGTTTCATGTCTAATGCTAAAAAGGAAGGGTACTTGACACCCATTAATAAGGACGAAACCATGTGGAACATTCCTTGAAGACGCCGCTGTAGAAGGATTGGATCAAGAAAGAGAGACCGTTTGTATGGAAGCGCGGGATAACATTGCCAAAATTCAACAGGAAAATCGTCGATCCTTCAATAAGGGTCGCAAGAAGGAGTTGACTTACAAAATCAACGAGCTCGTGGCCATAAAGCGCACACAGTACGGCACTGGCTTAAAGTCAAAGCCAAAATTCTTTGGTCCATACAAAATTATAAGGACTTTACCCCACGGCCGATATGACGTAGAAAAGGTTGGAGACCATGAAGGTCCGGGCAAAGCAACAACGTTTGCAGAATATATGAAGAAGTGGAATCCTCAATCAGAACCTGCAGAAGAACCATCATTCGATTGTGGGAAAAGAAAGGAAAACAAGGAGTGGTCAGGTCTACAGTAGTTCTGCCTAAACATATTAGACATTTACTTTAGTATTTTTCGTTAACATTACGTGCTGTATTTTATACAGCGCCTCATGTGATGCTTCCCTGGCGCAGCTAGTAGAGTGTTTGACTGCAAACTGTGAGGCAAGGGGTTCGATTCCCACGAGCGTCCTATATGTTTTTCTCAAGTTAGTAAGTTATTTGGTTTTTATATTTAATTATACAATAATTTCAGTTACTATTTCAGATAAAATGAGTAACTAAAAGTGTCTTTAAATATAGGAGAAAAAAATAAGTTGAGAAACAGGAACCAACAACAACACCAACTGACAGGGGGTGCAACAGGCATAATTCCCCAATATGTATTTTCTTATTCCATTTTTATCTTGTAATCGACATGGATTCGATGTTGAAACCAAGAAGACAGATGATGTCGAGAGCACAAAGATTATTTTGATGCACAATAAGTTCAAATGTTATGTTAAAAATTAGTCTATCATAAGATTGAATTGATATACAACAAGAAAGAAAGCTAGCTTCGGCCAGCCGAAGCTTATATTCCCTTGCAGATATGGTAAACACCTATAGTTTAATGCTCACTCTATCGGTTCAGTTTCAGGGATTGAAAAATCTGCGTGCCTATTTAAAATTTGTTGTCAAAAATCAAAACGCCTTCTTCCTACAAAGTAACAATGAATTTTTATCTTATATTTGTTTGATTATTCCTATGGGAGGCTTAAGATATAGTGGTCCGATCCGGCTCGCTCCGACATATATACTACCTGTAATAGAAAGAAGACTTTTGGAAAAGTTTCATCGCGATAGCTTTAAAACTGAGAGACTAGTTCGTATAGAAACGGACAGACGGACATGGCTAGATGGACTCGGCTATTGGTGCTGATCAAGAATATATATACTTTATGTGGTCGGACACGCCTCCTTCACTGCGTTACAAACTTCTGACTGAAATTATAATACCCTCTGCAAGGGTATAAAAATAGCAACTTGATATGTTCGAAATATCAATATTGCATTAATTAATATCGGCTTTTTATACCCTTGCAGTATTATGGGTATTATGATTTCAGTCCGAAGTTTGCAACGCAGTAAAGGAGACGTTTCCGACCCCATAAAGTATATATATTCTTGATCAGCATCACTAGACGAGTCCATCTGGCCATGTCCGTCTGTCCGTCCGTCTGTCTGTATGTTTCTACGCAAACTAGTCTCTCAGGTTTAAAGCTATCGGGCTCAAACTTTCCCAAAAGTCTTCTTTCTATTGCAGGTAGTATATATGTCGGAACCGACCGGATCGGACAACTATATCTTATAGCTCCCATAGAAAGAATCGGAAAAAAACCGTAATAAAACTTTAGCTTTGGTGTTTTGTGAAATATTACCTTCTACTTTTGGAATTACTATTTTTTAAATATTTCGTAATTCGAATAAAATTTTTAAAAAATCGGATGACTATATCATATAGCTGCCATAGGAGCGGTCGGAAAATTAAATGGAAATTAATAGGGAAACAATTATATCTTTGTTGACTTTTATTACACTCTCTTCTCCTCAGGGATATGGCTTTTCTTTAACATTTCAAAATTTCGTATTAAATTTATACAAAATTTGGACGGCTATATTATATAGCTGCCATAAGAAGAATTATAAAATTAGTGCCAAAGTAATACGAAAGCAGCTAAAATTTGGATTGTTGTAACACATACGCAAATTAATTTAAATTTAATGTTTTTGTAAAGGAATAGGAATGATCTGCAAGGGTATATAAGCTTCGGCTGGCCGAAGCTAGCTTCCTTTCGATATGATATAATGTTGACTTGAGTGCAATTAAATATCAATTTTGTTTTCTGTGTATACGTATTTATATTAACTGCAAGGGTATATAAACATCGGCTTGTCGAACTTAAAAGCCTTTCTTGTGTCTTCATAAAACTAAAAATAAAAAGAGAGAACGCTATAGTCGGGTGCCCCGACTATCAGATACCCGTTACTCAGCGAAGGGAGTGCGAGGGAGATTGATATATAAAACTTTGATCGGGCATAACTTTTTAACGAATGTTTCGATTTGAAAAATTTCTTCTACATTTCGATAGGTATTGATAATCACAATAAAACTGCATTTTTACTTTTCCAAAATCTTTAATGTGTGGGCGCCAGACACTTTTAAAAAAATGGTTTAAGGCGATTAAGGGCGTTAGAGGGGGCGTGGCACCTTTTTAAAACAAACTTGCGTTGCGTGGGAACTCCAAGACTATGCATGCAAAATGCCAATCCTCTAGCTTTTATAGTTTCCGAGATCTCAGCGTTCATACGGACGGACAGACAGACGGACAGACGGACATGGCTAGTTTGACTCGGCTATAGGGTCGGAAAAGCTTCTTTCTCCCTGTTACATACTCTACGAGTAATGGGTATAACAAGAGAGAATGCTATAGTCGGGTGCCCCGACTATCAGATACCCGTTACTCAGCTAAAGGGAGTGCGAGGGATATATAAAACTTGGATCGGGCATAACTTTTAACGAATGGTCCGATTTGAAAAATTTCTTCTACATTTCGATAGGTATTGATAATCACAATAAAACTGCATTTTTACTTTTCCAAAATCTTTAATGTGTGGGCGCCAGACACTTTTAAAAAAATGGTTTAAGGCGATTAAGGGCGTTAGAGGGGGCGTGGCACCTTTTTAAAACAAACTTGCGTTGCGTGGGAACTCCAAGACTATGCATGCAAAATGCCAATCCTCTAGCTTTTATAGTTTCCGAGATCTCAGCGTTCATACGGACGGACAGACAGACGGACAGACGGACATGGCTAGTTTGACTCGGCTATAGGGTCGGAAAAGCTTCTTTCTCCCTGTTACATACTCTACGAGTAACGGGTATAACAAGAGAGAATGCTATAGTCGGGTGCCCCGACTATCAGATACCCGTTACTCAGCTAAAGGGAGTGCGAGGGATATATAAAACTTGGATCGGGCATAACTTTTAACGAATGGTCCGATTTGAAAAATTTCTTCTACATTTCGATAGGTATTGATAAAGGCAATAAAACTGCATTTTTACTTTTCAAAAATCTTCAAAAATGTGCGCGCTAGACACAGACACACACACATAAAATCGTTTAAGGCGATTGTGGGCGTTAGAGGAGGCGTGGCGCTTGGCTGAAATAAACTTGCGCTGCGTAAGAACACCAAGAATTTGTGTTGTTAATCCCAAATTTCTAGCTTTTGTAGTTTCCGAGATCTCAGCGTTCATCCAGACAGACGGACATGGCTAGATCGACTCGGCTAGTGATCCTGATCAAGAATATATAAGTTAACACCCAACATTACATAAGTAAGACGATTATTGGCCAATTGCATTACGTATTGTTCTTGTTGTATGCACTTGGCTGGGTTCGATCAACTTTGGGAATATGCCATTCCGCATTTCCTGCCAATGCATTTAATATTGTTCTTGTTGTATGCACTTGGCTGGGTTCGATCAACTTTGGGAATATGCTATTCTGCATTCCCACGATCGCTGACCAAAAGGTGCAAGCTCAGCGCACGTGGCTAAGCCCGGATGAACTTTATCGAGGGCATTGGTTGCAGACCAGCGACAGCGACAAAAAGTAACAGCCAATCAGAATAAGGAACGTTAACAGAAGCAGCAGCAGCGACAGAGACGGTGGCAGCGATGGATCGACGCGTAGTTGTAATTAATAATTGTTTAGCTTAAGTAAAGTTAGTTCTTAACACAACTCAATAAAGAAAAGTTTGTTTTTTTATATTAAAATAAAATTCATTCTTTTAACTTATATACTTTATAGGGTCGGAAATGCTTTCTTCTAGCTGTTACATACTTTTGCACGAATGCAATATACCATTTGTTATTTCTAATATTTTTTCATTCGGCATCGCTTATGTCGTGGCTAAAATTGCGTGGTGTGGGTGCTGCATGCGTCGAGCCAGCGTTTTCCTTTGGGTGTTAGATTGCCCCTTTGGAGTTCCAGATGATGTATCCCTTCCGAATGGTGTACGCGATTATTAGCAAGACTAATATGGATAAGGTAGCAAAACCAGCGATATGATGAGGCTGCAGTTGATTTAGTTTATGAGGCAACTTGTCCAACCGTTGGAAGTGGAATTGGTTGTTAGACCTATGGGCTTGTAGTTTCTTTTTTTCAGGGCCGAATCTTTGAACGTTGCGATAATATCGATCTCGATCACAGTACATTATTAGGGTTCATTTCGAGACCAGCATTTGGGAAGTCTGAGGCTGCTCACAAAGTATTCCAGGGTTTTTGGCAAACCTATTCATGTTTGCGGACTGTGTAAGTGTTAATGGTATTATGGGCAGCAGCCCAATCAATGCAGATATAGTGCCTCTATTCAATAGCTTTTTTTGGTGTGTTGGAGGCTCGGAGGAATCCATAACTTGTTTATTTTCTAAATTTTTAATCTTGAAACCCGCATCTTTTGGGGATAAAAGGGCAGGACGTGTGCCGTAATGCTTGAACATTTTAAAGTCTATGTTTTCTTTCTTTTGAATGGCGGGATTATTGAACGCTCCCACTGGGAGCTTTGCATTTTCAAGACTTACGTTGCTGTCTTGACTGGCATACAATTTGGCTAAGTCTATTGTAAAATCGTCCGTGCGAGTTCTAGCGCTTAACTGTGTAGACTTTACCAGGCCTTGAATTTTGTTATCGGTATCCAGTATATTTTTTGTATGCGTGTCGCCTTTCCATGTATTAGGCGAAATCCCTTGGTCAAACATCAAACCATTTCTATTTTCGACTTCCAGTGTTGCCCCCAGGTCTGACGAATGTTCAGAAGGTAGCAGTTCCTTTCGCCTTGCACTAGCTAGAAATTTTTCGATCTGCTCCTGATCTGGCAGTAACAATGAATAATAATGCTCTGCCCCGATAATAATATAAACTTTTCCTGGCGTATTAAAATCTGGGTCTGCTAGAGATTTGTCGCTTGGAATTGCATAGAAGTAAGAACTTCTTTCCCGGACTGGTTAATTAGCCATAATCTGGGGAAACACAAATGCTTCTAATTCTTCCGTAAAGTCATTGTGCAGGGACTTTATTCTTATTATACCCGTTACTCGTAGAGTAAAAGGGTATATTGTATTCGTGCAAAAGTATGTAACAGGGAGAAGGAAGCTTTTCCGACCCTATAAAGTATATATATTCTTGATCAGGATCACTAGCCGAGTCGAACTAGCCATGTCCGTCTGTCCGTCTGTCCGTCTGTCCGTCCGTATGAACGCTGAGATCTCGGAAACTATAAAAGCTAGAGGATTGGCATTTTGCATGCATATTCTTGGAGTTCCTACGCAGCGCAAGTTTATTTCAAAATGGTGCCACGCCCCCTCTAACGCCCTCAATCGCCCTAAACCATTTTTTGAAATGGCGCCCACATTATTAAAGATTTTGGAAAAGTAATAATGCTGTTTTATTGTGATTATCGATACCTATCGAAATGTAGAAGACATTTTTTAAATCGGACCATTCGTTAAAAAGATATGCCAGATCAAAGATTTTATATATTTATCTCCCTCGCACTCCCTTAGCTGAGTAACGGATATCTGATAGTCGGGGCACCCGACTATAGCGTTCTCTCTTGTTTTGACTTGGGAACGGAACATTTTCCTCTTTTGCAGAATTCACATGAAGCTATTTTTATACCCTTGCAATGGGTATTATTATATCATTCAGAAATTTGCAGCGCAGTGAAGGAGACGTTTCCGACCCCATAAAGTATATATATTCTTGATCAGCGTGACAAGACGAGTCGTTCTAGCTATGTCCGTCTATCCGTCTGTCCGTCCGTCCGTCTGTCTGTCTGTTTCTACGCAAACTTGTCTCCCAGTTTTAAAGCTATCGGAATAAAACTTTGCCAAAAGTCTTCTTTGTATTGCAGGTAGTATATCCTATAGCTGTTATAGGAATAATCGGAAAAAATATTATATCTTCGGTGTTTTTTGACATTTTACCTTCTTCTCTTAGGAATGTTATTTTTTATATATTTCTAAATTTCGAATTAAATTTTTAAAAAATCGGATTACTATATCATAACTTGGTAAAATCAACTATAATAATTGTCAGTCAGGCCCCAACCACAAAAAATAGTCAAATCTACTAAGTAAATAGTTACTTTTACAACAACAAATACACACAATTAGCAAAGACACACACCTATATCCATGACAAAATTGACAATTTTTTGTGGTTGGGGTCTTTTTGACAATTTTTTTTTTTGTGTGTAGGCGCTCACTAAGATCCGACATGTCCCCCCAGTGGCCCCAAACATCTCTATCAACCATATTTTGAGCACAAAAAATTATATGTATTTAATGTTTAACTTTTAAATTGGTTTGAATTTCGAAATTTGGATTTTGCCAAATTTTAGGTTTTGAAAAGGCCTAATTAGAAACCTAAATGAAATTTCGATATCCCCCATAATTTGGGGGCTACATTTAAAGTTAACTTTTCGATTAAAAAAATCAAGATGATTTTCGGATCATTAGTTATTCTATGGCCCAAATGCTTAAGTTTAATTTTCAAAGTCTTTAACATTTTTTTTTGTATTTTTAAAGAATTTATTTAGATTTTCTAAGTTATTGCGTCGCATTGTGAGGGAGCCTGCCGAGAGAGTGAAACCCAGAGAGCGGATGCCAAGAGAGCGAGGGCCGAGAGAGCAACAGCCAAGAAAACTGATGATGGGAAGGGGGAAGTGTTGTGTGGAAAGGGTAGGGGAAAGGGGCAATTTGAGTACATTTTGCTTTGGATTTTTAAATCTTATACTGCGGCTCCGATCAAGATGATTTTTTTATCATTAGTTATTCTATGGCCCAAATGCTTAAGTTGAATTTTTCAAGTTTTTAACATTTTTTTTTATTATTTTTAAGGAATTTATTTAGATTTTCTAAGTTATTGTGTCGCATTTTGCGGGAGCCTGCCGAGAGAGCGAAACACAGAGAGCGGATGCCAAGAGAGCGACGGCCGAGAGAGCAACAGCCAAGAAAACTGATGAGGGCGAGGGGGAAGTGCAGTGTGGAAAGGAGTGGGGGGGGGGGGGAAGGGGAAGGGGCAATTAAAGTTCATATTTGTTTTGGATTTGCTCCGATCAATATGATTTTCGATCAATAGTCAGTTCTGTGGATCAAATGCTTAGGTTTTCTTTTCAAAAAGTATTTTTCATTTTGTAGCAGAATTAAGAGCTCTATTTAATTTCGGCCATGGAAGAAAATAGACAAACTTACTACATATTCTGTAAGCAAAGGCAAAATCTCAAGATTCGACTTTCTAAACAAGTACGGAAGTTTGATCTGTAAGCTAGATATGTATGCATTTAGGTATGTATGTATGTATATTTGGATATGTTTTGATTTGTATTGTGTGTGTGTGTGTTTCTATTTGAAAGTAGATGATGTGTTTAAATACAAATAAAATGATAACCTTTCTTTCAGACAATGCTAAATCTTTCTAAGTTATTTGTAAAGTTTAAAACTAATAATTATCGATCATATGCGGAACCTGGAACAATAAGTTACTTCGCTACTTTTGTATGGGATGCCAATCTTTGCGTGTTTGTACAAAAGTTTTCATTTCATTCATAACTAAAAATTTGAAAAAACAAATTCCAATTTACAAACAAATATATTTGTGCGCTCAATAAAATTACATTGATAACATTGGAACTGAAAGCAAGCACAAAAAGTCGGGACTTTCACATGGATCACATTCATTTATTATATGTTTTTCATTTTTATTGATTCGACAAGGATGACAAGTTAGAAGAGGGCTATACCAAAAAATTCACTTACTCTTCTTTGCCACAATTCGCTTTTTGGGAGTGAGATGGATATAATGGTAATCAGCGTTAGGACAGTAGCAAGTCTACAAAATAGGGACGATCAAGCGCACAATGAACTCTCTGAGAGAGCTTGCCTAAAAAAAGAGAAAAAAGCACAAGATTGACCGTGGTGTGGCAAGGGGGTAGGTTTTAAATTCACAAATATGATTTCAATTTTGGTTTAAAAAAACTCTCTTTAGTACAAATTTTTATTATTTTTTTGAGTTCATTTTAAAACCCGGAACTTTGAAGTTTTTCTTTAATCGTATATCCCCCATTTTACGACCAATTTGGGCAAAAATTTAAATTTTATGACCCCCTCCAGAAATTTTATGTGCTAAGCACAAGCCAAAAAAGGTTTCTTTGTTTTTCTAACACATCTGAGAGCTCCATTTTGACAACGAAAAATGAAAAAGGAATCGGTACCAATAAATTATTGCTAAACTCATTTGATGGTTTAGAAGTCTCCTAAAAATCGGACGACTCTGTCCCTGATGTTGACAATGCGGTTCATTACCCTGTCGAATTTTTATATTCTTTGATTCTATCAGGGATTCCGCAGCATAATCTGTCTCTTAAGATTGGAGCACCCGAAACGTTATTGCGAAATTTAGGTCCCCCAAAGTTATGCAATGGGACAGGATTGCAGATAGGTCTTCATAAGAATGTAATCGAAGCAACAGTATTTTCGGAATCCGCGAAGTGGAAAACAGGATCCTGTTAATACCGTCCGGTCTGCCGTTTCAGTTTAAGAGGCTACAATTCCCTTAAAAAGTTTGCTTTGCAATAACTATAAATTAATCGCAGGGGCAGACTTGGAAGCTGGCTGGACTAGATCTTAGAGAAGATTGATTTTCTCATTAGCTCTGCCAGTAGCCTTATTCTCGATCCTTAAGGATCTTCTTAAAATGTTGTTTACACAGAAGTTTTAAAGAAATCATATTAAAAAAAACGCGCCAATTTTTCTTGAAATAAGAAAGTCCTGACAACCGTACTCCAAACTAATTTTAAGTGAACGAAGTCGCTTCGGGTATAGCTAGTGGTTTTATAAAGTCATTGGAGGCTTGGCCTTTTAATTTAGCGAACTCCTGTAGCGCGCTGTTTAGGTATTCCATTGCCTATCCTTGCCTTCGGCATAGTTCGGCTAGCCTTTTGTGACTAGTTTCTCCGAAAAGCTGTTCGTCGTCCTTGACCTTCACCATTTTTGACTTTGTTCTATGTTTCTGACCCGGTGGGAGTGTTTTTTCGCTGGATACCAGAGCTGACAAAAAATCGACTGAAGTCGACTACAAGTCGATAGTATGCTTTGCGATTGTTCAGTCGGTCGTTCAGTTGACTACTATCGCCTTATTTTCCGTACCGTTTGTAGCTCGTTTCTATAGTTTAGTTATAAATTAGTTCTTCGCAAAAACCAAAGCAATGTTGTGTTATTACTTTCGTTTAAAATGGAAAAGTTTTTAGCTGTCCGCAAAGAAAATGGTAAGTACAACTAAAGACTCTCAAGAAAAAGAAGTCATTAATCCAGGGGAACCGAGAGCGTCCGATGTTTGGAAGAGGTTTCAGAAGATCGACAAACAACCTTTAAGTGTCTTTTGTGCAACAAATTATATAAAACCAGCAAGAACACATCGATAATAAGGAATCATCTCAGAAGGATGCATGCCTACTACGAAGATCGGTCTTTGCTTCAACCACCTCGTACTAAGAGCAAGACACTCCCCGGAAGAATGAAATTGACAATGCTGTGATGAACTTGTTTGTATCAGACATGCACCCTTTTCGGAATGTAGAAGAAACCGGATTTAAAAAATTTGTGGCAATTTTGGACCCGAAATACAAATTGCCTAGCAGAACCGCCTTGCAAAACGTCTGCCTAATAACTTCATAAGAAAAATGCAAGGAACGTCTTAAAAATCTTCTCAAATCACTGTGCGGGCCGAATGAGAAAATTTTAGAAAGTGTATTTAATGACGACTGTAATAATTTTTTGTCACAAATGTTAATATCATTTGGGTCAAAATATTGCAGATTCAATTAACCAAGTACTTGATAAGTGGAACATTCGGGAGAAGGTAGTAGCCGTTGTTACTGATAATGCTCAGAGCATGTAAAGGCTTGTATGATTTTGCAGAAATTCAATTTGCCATGTTTTTCTCATACCCTAAACTTAGTTATGAAAGACGTTTTAAACAGTGACCGAAAATAATCATTATTTTTGATTTTTTGAATCTAAAAATCAGTCACTTATAATAGTTGGAAAAACAAACGAAATACACCATTGAGATCCGCAATGATCGTGGTCTTTTTATTTTTTATTGATATTGCTCAGAAATAATCATTATTTTTGAGTTTTATAAATATTTATCCGGAATAATCATTATTTGTTAGCGAAAAAAATATCGCTCACAAATAATCATTATTATTATTATTATTTCGCTTAAAAATATCACTCAAACTGCGATTGCAGCCGATCTAAGAGGAATTTTACAAAAATTTAAATGTGGGATTGTAGGTGGAAATAAGAAAATATGGGATTTCTTTGTATAAACCATTTAAAATGCGGTTTTAAGTTTACAAGAGGTATGTGCGTATTCCTTTTTCTATCAACAGTAGACTTTTATGTCATTTATGTGTTTCTGAAAAGGCTTAACAAGATACTATGAACTATTCCACCCAGTATTAACTCTATGTAGGCTAGGTGTTAGTGTCGTTGGTACACAGCGCGGTGAACACGAGTTCGAGTCCCACATCGGATAAGTATTTTGCATACCATTTTTTTATATTTCCCTGTTAATAAATATTTTCTCCGTTAATTTATGTTAAGTCAAAAGAAAGTAAATCAACCAAAGAATATAAACCCAACAGTAACATATTTTACTAACTAGAAAAGCATTTCTTTTATTCATTTAGTTTTACAAATAAAAGCTTTTGTAAAGACTCTGAGCTTAAATTGCACCTTAAGTCCGTTAGGACAAGTTGAAGAGCGGAGAACGACCTCTCGACGGTAACTTGTGTGGCTGGAACCGCGTGCACTACTTTGGCCAGCTTATATAGATAAGGATATGAAAACTTTTGGCGCTCCCAATACTCCATGATGCCAGTGCTCAAGTCAATAGGCTTGGGGTTATATTGATCGATTTCTCGATTTGATGCCTTTAAATTAAAATCCATGATTTCATCGCCTTCTTCATCACTCGATGCCACTTCAATCGAGTCTAAAAACTCACTTAGCAGGGAGCTATTATGGCTTCCTTCTGCGTTTGCAGACGAAGAGTTCTCCGTAATTGATGAGCGAATCTAAAACAAATAAAAGAGGTAAAATATATAAGTGCCGAATTGTGTATATATAAAGATAAATATATTTACACCACTTTGTGTCGACGTGGATGCCTCCTCAATGCATTGCTCAAAACGAATCTACAAAAAAAAAAAAAAATATAATATTATCATTTTAATATTTTTTCTTTGGATATTTTGTTTAGCTTACGTTTCGCTCTATATTGAAGATTTTCACTATTAATCCTTTTAGTTGAGTCCTAGCGTACATTAAACTGGTTTGACTTTGTAGCAAGACTCGCCTTATTCTAGGGTCCAAGTAAATGCTACATACCACCACATTGCTTGCCAATAAGCTTTCCTCCCGACATTCTATACATTTCTTGAATATCTCGCTGGATGAACTGTTCATGACCCCAATTGTCAGTTTTAGCTCAAGCCACAGTTTGTAGAAGTCACCCATGTAGAGCTGGGCACATTGCAATTTTTAAGTTGCTATATAAGCAGGCTCCAAAGTATGTACCAAGTCTCTAAGTTCAAGCCATTCGGTAACACTTAGACTTTGTTGAAGCTCAGAATGTTTCTTGCAAAACTCTTCAAAAGTCAAAAATATTTTAAGCATGCGGTACGTGGAATTCCAGCGCGTGACTACGTCCAATTCCGGTTGCGGCAATGACTCTCCCTTTATTAAATATCTGTTAGCCGGTGTCCTAAGAAGTTTAATAAAACTCTGGGCCTTATTAATGGATTCACGGCAACCGATTGCTTCGAAAAATTGCTTAATAGAAAGCTGCAGTGTATGCGAGGCACATTTCACTGATTGGATAGATTGTATCCGTAGGTCCTTCAGAAGTTCTTCTTCGTCATGGTTGACGAAAACTTTACTTTTTTTCAGCAACCTCACCGTCCTCCTGAGGTCCCCTCTCCGAATTGTACAGCTCCAGGTGCTGAGTTTTTAAATGCCGATGCAGGTTGCAATTATAGTTGCCCGTCAACTCAGTCTTGCAAATTTTGCATTGAGATTTGTTTCTCTCTGCATCGAAAGAGAAAAATTTTCGGGACACACAGTTAAGCTTTCGACCCATTTTACTGAACAACTAATATTTGTGTTGTCAAAAATATATCAGTTGCCTAGATATGTAACACATGTTATGTATATTATTCACAGTAAAATACTAATGAATTTATTAGAGTATGTATATCGTTATGTTCAGTGGTTTAAGTAACAGAGACATTTTAAGTATTGTCATCATACCCCGCCTAATGGTAATACAAAAAAAAATACGATTTTAAATAAAAGGAAAAAAAGTGTGGGATTCGAACTCGTTTTCACCGCGCTGTGTACCAACACACTAACACCTAGCCTACATATCGAGTTAATACTGGGTGGAATAGTTCATAGTATCTTGTTAAGCCTTTTCAGAAACACATAAATGACATAAAAGTCTACTGTTGATAGAAAATGGGATACGCACATACCTCTTGTAAACTTGTAAAATGGTTTATACAAAGAAATCCCATATTTTTATACCCGTTACTCGTAGAGTAAAAGGGTATATTGTATTCGTGCAAAAGTATGTAACAGGGAGAAGGAAGCTTTTCCGACCCTATAAAGTATATATATTCTTGATCAGGATCACTAGCCGAGTCGAACTAGCCATGTCCGTCTGTCCGTCTGTCCGTCTGTCCGTCTGTCCGTCCGTATGAACGCTGAGATCTCGGAAACTATAAAAGCTAGAGGATTGGCATTTTGCATGCATATTCTTGGAGTTCCTACGCAGCGCAAGTTTATTTCAAAATGGTGCCACGCCCCCTCTAACGCCCTCAATCGCCCTACACCATTTTTTTAAAGGTGTCTGGCGCCCACACCATTAACGATTTTGGAAAACTAAAAATGCAGTTTTATTGTGACTATCAATACCTATCGAAATGTAGAAGAAATTTTTCAAATCGGACCATTCGTTAAAAAGTTATGCCCGATCAAAGATTTTATATATCTATCTCCCTCGCACTCCTTTAGCTGAGTAACGGGTATCTGATAGTCGGGACACCCGACTATAGCGTTCTCTCTTGTTCTTATCTGTATATGTGCTCCGTGCTTCCACCTACAATCCCACATTTAAATTTTTGTTAAATTCCTCTTAGAACGGCTGCAATCGCAGTTTGAGTGATATTTTTTTCGCTCACAAATAATGATTATTCCGGATAAATATTTATAAAACTCAAAAATAATGATTATTACTAAGCATTACATAATAAAACTTAAGAATAATGATTATTTCTGATTTTTTTGAATATCGCTTATAATGATTACGGTCCCTGGTTTTAAAGCATTATTCCCTGAAGAACATTGTTATTAAATGCATAAAAGTGGTTGCATTTTTTTTAATGGCGAACGCTATGAATGACCTCGAGTCCAGCTAAAATACTCACTTTTTTTAAATACATAAATATAACAATATAACTTTAAAAATAAAAAGAGAGAACGCTATAGTCGGGTGCCCCGACTATCAGATACCCGTTACTCAGCTTAAGGGAGTGCGAGGGAGATGGAGATATAAAACTTTGATCGGGCATAACTTTTAAACGAACGGTCCGATTTGAAAAATTGTCTTCTTCATTTCGATAAGTATAAATAAACACATCAAAATCGCATTTATACTTCACTTTAAAATGTGGTTGCCAGACACATTTTAAAATCATCTGTGGTTGATTATGGACGATTGTGGGCGTTAGAGCTGCGTATGAAGCCCAAGAATATGTGTGGGTAATCCCAACTTTCTAGCTTTGGCAGTTTCCGAGATGTAAGCGTTAATACAGACAGACAGACATGGCTAGATCGACTCGGCTAGTGACCCTGATCAATAATATATATACTTTATAGGGTCGGAAACGCTTCCTTCTCCTTGTTACATACTTTTGAACGAATACAATATACCCTTGTACTCTATAAAAAGTTAAACACATGGGAAATGGAACTAACAGTTAATCGAAATATGTACCATATAAACCGAAGCAGTGGCGTAAAGATTTAAAAAATTAAAAAGTTTATTTTAAATTTAGCTCCCAAATGATTGGCGATTTCAAAATACATAAATTAAAACTGATTATACCCGTTTCTTGTAGAGTAAAAGGGTATATTGTTTTCGTGCAAAAGAAGAAGGAAGAGTTTCAAACCCTATAAAGTATATATATTCTTGATCAGGATCACTATGATAATCAAATAGTTATGAGCAAATAATGGAATTCCACTAGTGCAAGCAGTCGCTTTTCTGCATGCATATATCCATCAACCTCACACTTCCTTCAGCTGAGTAACGGGTATCTGATAGTCGAGGTACTCGATTATAGCGTTCTCTCTTGTTTTTTTGTTTAATGCGGTGCTGATGGAAGGATCCACAACCTTGGAAAAAGAGCTTTAAAAGGCAAGGTCAGGTGAAGAGCCAGATGCAGCCTCGAGGGATCCCGTTAGAAACGGATCAAGCGGTATATGAGCGAGCGGTGCCGCGATTGCACCGCCATGTTTGAGTGAAATGCCAGGGCAGAACTTTAGTGGAAGTCTGCCGTCATTATTGAGTGTAAAACTGCCGCCACAATCGAGTGGAAATCTGGCAATGGGGCAACAAGTCACACTCAGTACAAACAGTACAACGCTAAGTTATTCCACACCATGCTGCGTGACGGCTGCGGTGCAACCAGCACTAAGCTACTTGACGGTACCCCCGCAATCAACTGGTTCATACGGAATAGCTTCGCCAAGCCCATTAATCGGATGGGCGCGGCGCAGACTGCCTGATCTTCCAAAGATCGAAGGTCAGCCTGAGGAATGGAAAATATTGCAATGCGCGTTCACGGAGATGCGTTGGAGAACAACCAGAGGCTAGTGAAAGCCCTGCAGGGTGAAGCGCGACATCTGTCAAGACGCTGCTTAAGCACCCGAGTAACATACAGGCTGTAATGGATCAGCTACGTTTCCGATATGGATGTAGGAGCAATTGATACGTAGCCAACCGGAAAGCGCGCGAGAAGTGCAGCCGATCCAAGAAGACAACATAATCAAGATCATGCCGTTTGTCACACGGGTCAGCAATCTCGCAGCGTTTCTACAGTCAAGCCCGGACAGGGAGCAGCACCTAAGAAATCATACCTTAATGGAAGAGCTGATCGCCAAGCTACCACTGAGCAAAAGGTTGGAATAGACCAGGCACGCCGCCGTAATAGGGTGCTACCCAACAATCGTGCACCTGAGCGAATGGTTAAACGAACTCGCCTAACGAGTGTGTATTATTAGGACAAGCGATAGCAAGGACCCTAAGCGTAGGGTATTGCACGCCAGCACCAGACAGCAGGACCAGGATCAGTTTGACGATCCCAGGAGTTCCCCAGCTTGCGAGGGGCAACACACGATCAAGGACTGTAGTTTCAACCATGCCACTCCAACAGCCCGTATGGAGTTTAAAAGAAAGCATCGCATATGTTTCTCGTGCCTGGAAAGCTTTCACACGTCCAGGTTCTGCCAGATGAGGCATCACTACCTCCTGCATGTCGGGGTGGGTAACCCCACACGGTCATCGCACCTCCACGGTCGACCTCGGCCAAATGAAAGGAGCGATCCCGTTCAGATGATACATGTGGACGCTGACCGGAGGAAGGTAGACACACAAGTACATCAGCCAGATGATCTGGCCCCGAGAAGTCCGCTTACGGCATCTGCACAGACGCAGGATGCATGGCCCAAGCGGGACTAGTCGCAGCTAGTGGCGATACACGGACTTTGGGAATCCTGGACGAGACGACTAGGCGAGTGGGCCAACAAAACCAAACTGGATTGCTGTGAAAAGATAATAAAGTGAGTCTGCCAGATAGCTTTAACATAACACTTAAGAGACCTGTCGGCATTGAAAGGAAGATGAGACGGGATAACAACTTTGCGCGGGCTCACAACTCGATCACTGAGGACTACGTCAACAAGGTAACAGTTCAACTCTCGGAAGGCCGTGCTCTTCCATTTTCGGGAAGGTGCAGTCGGGGTCTGTCTAGACATATAGGAGATGTTCAATCAGGTGCTGATACAGCCCCAGGATAAATGCGCCCAGAGATTCCTGTGAAGGAATGGAGATGACTGGCGAGATTCAGATCTGTACGAAATGGTGGTGGTGATGTTCGGAGCCGCTTATTCGCCGTGATCAGTGCCTCACTTAAAGGCCATAAAGGCTTCAAGGCCCAAGCATGTCCTCGCGCGGTGCAGGCCATCAATGAGTATCACTATGTAGATGACTACGAGGATAGCTTCTCGGACGAGCAAGAAGCTATCGCTGTATCAGCATGAGTAAGGAAAATTCATGCTAAAACTGGATTCGATTTGTTCCGCTTTTTTTCAAGTTTGGAAAGTGTGGTCAAGGCTTTGAACCCACTAGGATCCAATAAAAACGTTGAATAAAATGAAGCGGGTTTGAGAGCTGGTGTTGAGGAAATGACCTGGTATCTGGTTATACCGATTAAGGATTATGGTGTACATCAAAAATGTTTGCACGCAATTCGTTTCTTTTTGCAAAAGAGAATTACTTTTTTTTTCGGTGGTACATGCGAGATTTTTATAACATTTTAGTATTTTCTTTCTTAACATAATAATTTCGTCAACAATTCAAATCAATATACTGAATGAACATCCTCCTCCCAAGTATTGGAATCGGGGATAATTAAATATATCCGATGGCAATACTTAGTGTTTACAATATACGGGCAAACAGATTTCGCCAAAAAAAAGTTCACATTTTTGATTTGCCTGAACATTTTTTACTCGTACTATTCGGAAAAGTAATATTAAACAAATTTTTTTTTGTGGGGGCAATGGTTAAAAAATTGTTTAAAATCCTAATTTGTTTTTATTTTTAATTTTATTTTGAAAGAAGACGTTTTAGAGGAATTAATGCAAAAGACATGAAATCAATCGGATTCATATAACCGGAGATACAGATTTTCAATGAGAGGGTACTTTTTCAAATTTGACAATTTTTGGCAAACTTAAAAATTCTAACTAAGAAATTTTTTTCGGCCAAATCCTGATACACATGTTTACTTATTATACCCGTTACTCGTAGAGTAAAAGGGTATATTGTATTCGTGCAAAAGTATGTAACAGCTAGAAGGAAGCATTTCCGACCCTATAAAGTATATATATTCTTGATCAGGATCATTAGCCGAGTCGATCTAGCCATGTCCGTCTGTCCGTCTGTCTGTCTGTCTGTCCGTCCGTATGAACGCTGAGATCTCGGACACTATAAAAGCTAGAAATTTTGGATTAACAACACAATTTCTTGGGCTTCCTACGCAGCGCAAGTTTACGCAAGTTTCTAACGCCCACAACCGCCTTAAACGGTTTTATGGATGTGTGTGTCTGGCGCGCACACCTTTAAAGATTTTGGAAAAGTAAAAATGCAGTTTTATTGTGTTTATCAATATCTATCGAAATGTAGAAGAAATTTTTCAAATGGGACCATTCGTTAAAAAGTAATGCCCGATCCAAGTTTTATATATCCATCTCCCTCGCACTCCCTTTAGCTGAGTAACGGGTATCTGATAGTCGGGGCACCCGACTATAGCAGTCTCTCTTGTTTTTCGAATAGTACGTGTAAAAAAAGTTTCATACAAATCAAAAATGTGAACTTTTTTTTGGCGAAATCTGTTTGATTTGTAAAATAACCGCCCGTATCTGTTCTTTAATTACACTGTGCAGCATTTTTAGTGCTTTTTAACTTTACCTCGATGGATGCTATATTTTTGGATTCGTTACGAATTCCTTAGTTAAACTGCGTTTTCCAAAAAGTTCCCCGACGCAAGGATTCTTAGCAAAAGGACCTCAAAGTTCGAAAAATGCTGAAATTGGCCAACTTTCCAGAGATCTCAGAGGCAAACGGATGCATGTTTTGATTCGATGTTAAAGTTTTTTAAAAGATACACTTTATCTTTCAAACCCCATACTTAGAATAATTTTTGGATTTTTTTTAAGGCAGAAACAAATTCTAGAAAACATAGTCAAAAAACATAAAAGTATACAGCTGCGGTCAAAATAGTAGTAGTGTTGCCGCCCTGTGTATTTAAAAGTTTGTTATTGTAATTGATCTTTTCCTGGTAATATTGTATTGATTATAATGATACTATTAGACTAATTGGATAAAAAAAGTTACAACATCAAACTTTTAAAAACACAGGGCGGCAACACTACTACTATTTTGACCGCAGCTGTATGTTTTCAAGTTTTTAGACTATGTTTTCTGGAATTTGTTTCTGCCTTAAAATATATATATATATTTAAAAGTCTCAAATCACCATCATTGGTCTCAGTGTAAGGACCAATTAACAAGTCATTTGGCGTAAATGGTTTTGTTAATGATAAACATGATCTCACAAAACAAAGTTGGTAGGTAATCAATACCTACTTTGAAAAAGGCTGTCTCGGTAGGCTTTATACGGCAGTTCGGAAGCTGACCCATTAATGGAGCTTGCGGCATGGCTTTTTTTTATAGTGCTGACAATTTCAAATAATGTTTTTTACTGTACTTCTACATTTTGTAATCCAAAACCTTTGGCGGATATTAAGAATTACAGTTTCGGTTCCCATATGACAATTTTCGACGTGATAGTACTGAACGAGCAATTGAGTGATTGGATGATCTCTGGTTAAGATCATTGGATTTTTAGAGTCGATACTCATCTCATATTCACTTAAGTTATTTAGTCAGCCTCTGAGTCCTAACAGATTATCGGTAGATAAAAGCGAGGATAGACTGTTTATCTGTTAGCTTATTCTTGGACGTTGATGCACTATGGTCAGTACAAACAAGTGGCCCTTACGACACCAAGCAATGCTTGTTAACGCGCGGAGCCCTACACCGTTTTGGGCGAGTAAACGTAATCGCGGACAAAGAAAAGGACAATTTCACAATAGACAATAAAAAATACATGCAGGTCAAAATACGAATAGTCAGATACATAAAGTAAAACTAATTAGTTGCTAAGTAGGACAGTATTATTGATTTACAGATAGGCAGTGAGTCGGTAGTAGATATTAGGTGATATAGTCTGTTATAGTCATTGCAAAGTTCTCTAAAAGGTTCATGCATTGCATAATTAGAGATACAATGATTTTAAACTAAAGGAATATAGTTTCTAGTGAATCTATTAGGCACATTAAAATCCAGGCGACCCAATAACTCGGGACTCTCCACATCACCATGAATAAGATTCCTAATAAACGTAATACCAAGCATAGTTCTACGGTTAACTAATGATGGTAAGTTAATTAGAAGTAGTCTACTAGAGTAGGATGGCAGTATTAGGCTTGTATCCCAGTTAAGTCCCCGTAAGGCAAATATTAAAAAGTTTTTTTGCACAGACTCAATCCGGTCTATATGCACCCCATATTGGGGACTCCAAACAGGAGCGCAGTACTCCAGAATTGGTTGGACTAATAAAATAAACAAGGTCTTTGTGACATAGGGATCATCGAATTCCTTCGACCACCTTTTGATGGTAGTAATGTGATCAGAAAATTTTAGTTTGGGATCCATGTAGACTCCAAGGTCGTCAGCATGCGTTATTTTATCTAAGACACAACCGCTCAAAGTATAAGTTGAATAGTGAGGGCTGACACGAAAAAAGGTCATTAGTTTACACTTAGAACCATTTAAATTTAATTTATTATTCATGCACAAAGTTTGAAATGCATTGAGATTAGATTGCAAAGCTAAACTTTGCGCAGGATCACTAAATTGCAAGCACAACCTAACGTCATCTGCGTACATAAGTACGTGACTTCGTTAGGACTAGAGAAAGGTAATTTATGAATAATGTAAACAGGAGCGGACCAAGCTGACTTCCTTGTGGTACACAGGACGTGACTCGGATTAGGGATGAAAAAGAGTTTTTAAAAATGACCCTTTGGGTCCTGCCATTTAAATAACTTAAGATCCACCTAAGAAGATCATCTGGAAACCCTAAAAGGTCCAATTTCCGAACTAGAATCGGGTGGTTTACAGAATCAAACGCCTTACTGAAATCAGTGTAAACCACATTCGTCTGACGATTTTTTCTAAGACCATTTATCACAAATGAAGTAAACTCCAAAAGGTTGGTTGTCGTTGACCTACGTTTTATAAATCCGTGTTGACAAGAGGAAATAAGAGACCTACAACTGTGTTGCAAATGGGGCGTAATAATGTTCTCAAATAGCATTGGAATAGCTGACAGTTTTAAAATACCTCTGTAATTACATGCGATCAATTTGCTCCCCCTTTTATGAAGCGGGATAACAAACGATTCCTTCCATATATGCGGAAAATCTGACGTTTCTAAGGACAAAGTAAAAAGTTTGTGCAATGGTCTACACAAAGTCTCAGCGCAATACCTGAGCACACATCCAGGGACTCCATCAGGACCCGGAGACTAGACTGGTTTGACCCTATGCAAATCTGAAAGAAGTGAGCTTTCACTTAAAACCGGACAAAAAATAAAGTTTGATTTAGGCATATCATATGGGTAACACTGATCTGACGGACTTGATGTTGAATAGGTGGTTTGGAAAAACTGTGCAAAAAGATCGGCTATGTCTTGATCAGTGTTTGCAGCAGAATTTTCAAATTTTAGTGTTGATGGGTAACATGAAGATTTACGCTTTGTGTTAACAAAATTATAAAACTGTTTTAGATCCAGGGTAAACTGTCTTACAACGAGCTAAATAGTTTTTATAACACTGGGCGTTAAGCACGGTAAAATCCGACCGAGCACTTAAGTATCGGGAAAAGGCAGCTTGTGATCCGGAGACTCTAAACTAGACTTCACATTTTTAAGTCTTGATAACTCTTTACTAAACCACAGAGGTTGGGTTGAAATTTTAGGATAATACATGGGAACGCATGTATGAAAAATTGCGTTTAATACATTATAAAATATATTAACAGCTTCAGTCATATTAGTACATAAGTACAGATTAGACCAATCTGAGCAAGCTATTAGGCTATTAATGTGTGCAAAGTTTGCTCTACGAAAGCAGAGGATGCGTTTAGCTGACTTTTCAGATATTTCATTTGATTTTGTACCGTCGGACGTTATTTCTTCAGACGTTAATTCTGAGTCAACTGCAATTAAAACTCCACCTCCACGTCGGGAGGGACGATCAAGCCTGTAAGTTGTGTACTTACTTGGAAAGACTTCGAAAGTAAGAATTTCCGGTTTTAAACAAGTTTCTGTGAACACAATAACATGGGAAGACAAGGAAAACCTATCAATATACAATTTGGTCAGCTTACTTTGTAAACCTCTTGTATTCTGATAGGAAAGCAGAAGGAAAGAATCTAGTTTTTTGAGATAGGTAAAATGAAGATGTGGATGGCTCTTTAAAGGGATTTCCAACATCCTTTGAATAAATTTTCTTTTTTCTAGCTTCGTACTCTTTAACAAAAATGCCTGCAGGCCAAAAATTGGTTGAGCACATAGTTGCAAAATGAGCACATGGAACACCGATCATAAATGATGATACTTCCCTAGCATATGGAAAATTAAATTGTTTAACCTTTAAATCATCAATCTGAACTTTGTTACGGATATAGGCCGTAATGTCCAGGGATGAAAGATCAGGATTCAGCCGAGAAACAAAAATTTGTTTCCTCTGCGGTACACGTGTGACAGTTTTTGGTAGTGCAGCATTTATGGTAGAGATTTTCAAATTTGGTCTTAGCTTTATCAAAAATCTCAAAACCCAAGCTGTTGTTGTTAAAAATCTTATCCAATTGGAGAACCTTGAGAACAGAACTGTCTGGACTAAGAGATATTTTGCCTAATGGCAACTGATCTTTATTATACCCGTTACTCGTAGAGTAAAAGGGTATATTGTATTCGTGCAAAAGTATGTAACAGGGAGAAGGAAGCTTTTCCGACCCTATAAAGTATATATATTCTTGATCAGGATCACTAGCCGAGTCGAACTAGCCATGTCCGTCTGTCCGTCTGTCCGTCTGTCCGTCTGTCCGTCCGTATGAACGCTGAGATCTCGGAAACTATAAAAGCTAGAGGATTGGCATTTTGCATGCATATTCTTGGAGTTCCTACGCAGCGCAAGTTTATTTCAAAATGGCGCCACGCCCCCTCTAACGCCCTCAATCGCCCTACACCATTTTTTGAAATTTGTCTGGCGCCTACACCATTAAAGATTTTGGAAAACTAAATGCAGTTTTATTGTGACTATCAATACCTATCGAAATGTAGAAGAAATTTTTCAAATCGGACCATTCGTTAAAAAGTTATGCCCGATCAAAGATTTTATATATCTATCTCCCTCGCACTCCCTTAGCTGAGTAACGGGTATCTGATAGTCGGGGCACCCGACTATAGCGTTCTCTCTTGTTTTTTCTTAGGAATGGCGGTCCTATTAACCATAATTCATTTGATGAGAAGTCGAAGAAAGATATTTGTTGCTTTATCAGCGGGGTTCAGTTTTGATGATACGTGTCGCCATTCACTTGAATTTGGTAATTCTAGTATCTATCCCAAGCGCTGAACCACAAAAGTCTGGAACCTTTTTCTGCTCGTTTTCAGCCAGTATAAGATTATCTCCGAATCTGTCCGCATGGAAGTTGAGTCTATTTTGAGATTAGGTGTTTGCTTAAAAGCTTTGCTTAGCCTAGCTCCTAGCGAGGTTCCTTGAAGCCCTAGCCTACTCGCAACTTAGTTGAAATTAAGGTGGTTTCTATTTAGCTGTTGCACTCGAAGCGTAAGTACGAGCAAATTGCGAATGCGTATTTTGAGGCATCGCAAAGTATATGTAGTTGGACATTAAATTGACTTATGATAAGTGTAGTTAACTGCCTTGGAATGTAAAAATCGTTTATTTTATTTAAGCAGCTACACAATGCCCTCCAAATTTGAAATTGATCGTCTGTAATGTAGTCGTCCCAATGGATTCCGCTGTAGAAGATTTGGTTTGAAAGAAACTCTAAGAGATCCAAAATGAATATAGTTATTTTTAATATTTCTCGCTTCGTTGGTCGGCTGTTAAGAAGTTCAAAATGGGAATAAGTAAATTTTAAATTTTATGTGAATATGTCTTTTTTATGATCCCGAATTAAACGTAGAACTCGATCTTCGGTTAAATTCTCTTTTGTGACTTGTTGGAGTGTTGTCTGTTATCTGACATAAAACTTCTGGAGAATTAGATATCCAATTTTGCAAGTCGAATCCACCTGCCTTGTGTACATTCGTTACGTCTTTGATCAATTTTACGGCTGTACTAATGTCAGGTGCTCCAACCAAATAGTCATCCATGTAATGTTTTGTTATTATGTCCTTACAGGCTTGGTCATAGTCGTTTTGAAAATATATGGCGTTTCTGTTTCTGACCTGTAAGGCGATACTTTGGCTACATTAAGCGCCAAATATATAACTTGTATTTCGTACACGTCAGGTTTGGATTGTTGGTTTTTGCCTCGCCACAGAATTCGTTGTGTGCAACGGTCTGACTCCTGTACTTTAATTTGCAGAAACATTTCTTTGATATTTCTCAATTTTGTGTTCTGGAAAATTCATTAGAACTGTTGACAATGGGATATATAGATCTGGACCTGGCAAAAAAAAATCATTAAGACAATAACCGTGGCGTTTGGAGGCCGCATAAAAAACTATTCTAAGTTTGTCTGACTTTTTTCTATTTAGAACTCCAAAGTGCGGCAAGAAGTAGGTCAAGGGAGTGATATTAGTTTTCTCTGCAGAAGTCAATTTTAACATGCACCGATTTTGTATGTAGGAGTCAAAGGTTTTTTTTATACTTCTTACCGTATTCAGGGTTTTTGTCAATTATTCTTTTGCATAACAACAATATAGAGTATGCATTTTTGGCTCTGCAAAATAAGTCCCCAAGAAATAAGTCACATAAAAAATGAAATAAGTCCCCAAAAACTTGTATGGGGACAAAAACAACGATTTTAGATGTCATTTTGGGGTAATATTTCATTTTTTGGGAACAAAAATTGGGGACTTATTTAATATGCAACAAGAAAGGAAGTTAACTTCGGCAAGGCGAAGTTTATATACCCTTGCACTTTTATATATAATAAGTACCCAAAGTTTAGTCCTCACTCGATCGGTGCTGTTCCTGGGATTACAAATATATTATTATACCCGTTACTTGTAGAGTAAAAGGGTATATTGTATTCGTGCAAATGTATGTAACAGGTAGAAGGAAGCGTTTCCGACCCTATAACGTATATATATTCTTGATCAGGGTCACCAGCCGAGTCGATCTAGCCATGTCCGTCTGTCCGTCCGGATGAACGCTGAGATCTCTCTCACGCCCCCTCTAACGCCCACAATCGCCTAACGCCCATAATAAACGAGTTTAAAAAGTGTCTGGCGCCCACACCTTTAAAGATTAAAAGTAAAAATGCAGTTTTATTGCATTTATCAATACCTATCGAAATGTAGAAGAAATTTTTTAAATCTGACCATTCGTTAAAAAGTTATGCCAGATTACAAATTTTCTATCTCCATCTCCCTCGCACTCACTTTGGCTGAGTAACTGGTATCTGATAGTCGGGGCACCCGACTATAGCGTTCTCTCTTGTTTTCTATTAAAAATGTTGATATTAAATTCTCAAAAGTAAAACGCCTACTTCCTACAAAGTTACAATGTATTTTTATATATTTTTTAAGATTATTACTGTGGAAGCCATAAGATATAGTGGTCCGATCCGGCTCGTTCCGACATATGTACTACACGCAATAGAAAGAAGACTTTTGGGAAAGTTTCATAGCTTTAAAACTGAGAGACTAGTTCGCATAGAAATGGACAGACGGACATGGCTAGATGGACTCGGCTTTTGATGCTGATCAAGAATGTATATACTTGATGTGGTCGGAAAGGTCTCCTTCACTGCGTTGCAAACATCTGACTGAAATCATAATACCCCTGCAAGGGTATAATAAGTCCTTAAAAGTAGAAACCTAAACCCAATTTTTGGGGACTTACTTCATTTTTCTTGTTTGTTTTAAAGTAGGTGTGCCAGGCAACGCTTGACAGCTATCACATCCTAACCTAGCCTTGGTTTACAAGTAAGTTGCTCAGTTCACGTATAACATTGCGCGACGTGTACGTAAACTGTGGAATGCGAGAAAATTATAGGACTAAGCAAAGAATGTGGTATATGAAAAAATAAATTTATAATAAAATAATAAAACTAGAGTGCCGAAAAAAAACTTGCCGCGCTCTTAAATCTTTTGGAAAACGGTACTTGCGAACTGCTTACAAAATTTATTGAACATAATCATGAAAACGACGAAGAGGCGTATTTAAAAATAATCGCTCTGAATGATAAAACAACAATGTTCTAACGAAAATGGCGTTCTAGAAGCAGAAAATAGTTTGATCAGCTTATCGTAAGGTATTTATTGATATTGTGCTTATGCAATTTTATAAAATATTAATTATTTTGTAGGTTCCCAGAAGTTACGAAAAACATTGAGTATCGCCAAAGCTTCCTTACTTCACCTCAACTTCCTGTGCAAGTTATTAAGGCATTTTATTTTGAAAATTTTTTCAGAAAACTATTTTTGGCCTGTGCTTAATGTTGACATTGAATAATTATGATTTCAGTGTTACTTATCGGTAATCCTATAAATTTTTTGCTTTTTATAAATTGTTAGAAGTTGAGGGTGCTCTAACTCACGCCAACGTTAAATACCCAAATACATAAACCTAAAACAAAATTGGTGTGTTATTTCATTTTTTGAATTGGGGACTTATATTTCATATGAAATAACTCCCCAAATTTTTGGGGCCTTACATTATTTTTCTTTTTGTATTGCCGCTGTTGAATTGCCTGGCTGCGAATACGCTTTTAGCAGCGCCCAAATGAATACACGATGTTAATGTTCAATTACTTTATTTTCACTATTTGGTGCGCTTTAAAACGTCGTCTCCGAATATCAGGAGCAAACTGTCGCTCGCTTTGTATGGCTGTACGTCGCGGCCTCGCATACACCAAAGCTCCGCAAGTAACGGTTCTGTTATGCAGCTGATTTGGAGATGGAATACCCTTTAATTGGGCTTATTGGTTTTAGGCAAGATTTCGGTGTCAACATTCTCCCCCCCCCGTAAACTGCTCTCTTTGTGGGCGTGTTTACCCTTAGCGTTCCCTTAATAGTCCTTACGGATATCTGCCTAACCTGGCCGTCCTTCGCCAAAGTTGTTTCTTCAATGATGCCTTTGGGCCAACTGTTTCGTGGCAGGTTCTCGTCCACGATAAGGACGACGTCGCCGATGATTATGGGTGGTCGCTTCATAAACCATTTTCCTCTTCGAGCTAGATCTGGGACGTATTCGCGAACCCAGCGTCTCCAGAAATGGTCAGCAAATAGTTGGGTTGACTGCCGCACGTTGTTTGTCGTTTCGAAGACTGGCTTGTGGCCACTCGCATCGTCGTCTTTTGAATCGAGTGACACGAACGTAAGTGGACGGGCGTTGACGATGAACTCCACCTCGTGAATTTCATCGTGGGGCAGATAGCGTGCAGCACCTTTTTAATTGAGCGGAGGAGCCGCACCCAAGCTCCCCCCATATGAGAGCCGCTGGTGGGTTGAATTTCCATTGGATTTGATTGGATTTGACTACTCCCACTTCTTCGTAGTTGATTCTCAGGATTTCTTCGCAGATGATTTTTTCGGCGGCCTTGAAGTTAGTCCCTTTGTCCGAGTAGATTTCCCGGGGTGATCCTCTTCGGTTAATAAAGTTGCGAATAACCATAACACATGAGGCCGTATCAAGGGAATTTGCCAGCTCCAAATGAACTGCCCGAATGGTAAGGAAGGTGAATATGACTCCACAACGCTTCTCCCTGCGGCGTCCGACACTGACCAACATCGGGCCTAAATAGTTATAGTTTGGACTTGCGGTGAATATATTTACCTCGATCCAAGCATTGGATCTCCGACGCAAACTCGAAAGCCTGTGCGTAGCGCCATAGGATGATTGGTGCCTGTTGCACTAACTGGCAGGATACGCTTCTCGGCAGTGGTTCCTTGCGCACCTTTGCTCGTAGTCGCTCCATGTAAAGTAAGAAGACGACTAGAGCACGATACAATCTACGCCAGTCTGAGAAGTAATCTTCGTTTAGGAGGGATCGAAGCGTTCCAGTGTGAATGGCGAGCTGTCCTTGGCGTATTTCCTCTCGCGTTGTGCCGAGATCGCAGCGGTTTGGCCACTGAGATGGCTGAAGCAGCAGGAATTCCGGGCCGTTGAGCCATGGGTTGGCGTTCTTAAGACTGGTGGTTTTCGTTGCGAGATCGGCGGGGTTAACGTGGGTAGGTACCCACCGCCATTAGTTCACGTTCGTATGTTCCCGGACCTCACCAACTCTATGCATCTGTTGAAATTTCCGTGGGTCCATACGTAGCCAGCTTAGGACGGTTTTGAATTCGGACCAGTACCAGCAAGATTTTATTTGAAGTCGTGAGTTGCTGAGGATCTGCTTGCTGAGTCTTGCTCCGATAACCGCGGCTTGAAGCTCCGTCCTGGGAATCGATACTGGACTAAGGGGGGCTACTTTTGCCTTCGATGCCGCAAAACTTATGTAAGTAGACTCGCCGTGGCATATGCGAACATAGCAGACCGCTGCGTAAGCCATTTCGCTGGCGTCGACAAATGTGTGCAGCTGCACATCGCTCACGTGGTCATCTGAATGGAAGTAGCATCTTGGAATTTGTGTAGCTGCAATAATCGGCGACGAGCGTTTCCATTGTGCCCATTTGGGTACTAGCTCGAATGGTAGGCGTTCATACCAGTTGATCGAGCTTCGCCAAACTTCTTGTAGCAAGATTTTTAGCGCAATTGTATAGCACGAAATAAATCCCAATGGGTCGTAGATTGACATTAGTACCTGTAGTAACTCGCGCTTGGTTGGTGGCACGTCTTCTCCCAGTACATTGCGTTTTAGCCGAGCAAATTTTAAGTTGAAAACGACTTTGTCAGGCTTGGCCATCCAGTGCAGACCGAGCACCTTTTCTGTGGCTGCAATTTCCACCTGCAGCGGAGAGTTCGTAGTGGCGTCCAGCTTGCGGAGGACTTCTTCCGAGTTTGATGAGCAGTTGCGAATGTTAAAACCGCCCGCCGAGTGAATTTGTTGGGTGAAGATTGTGGTGACGCCTTCAACGCTGACGTCGCTGTATAGGAAATCGTTCACGTAGTGATAATTCTTAATGGCGTTCGCGGCCGTTGGGTAGATTAATTTCGAATGTAAGGGCGCTCATAGAGTATACTGAAGGTTGTCCAGCTTTCTCGCCGTGGTCCCACCACAGGAACCTTTGTGCGTGTGCATCCGTGGGTCGGACTCTTATCTGAAGGAACATCTCTCGTTTTGTTCGGCGATCTTCTTGGAAGTTAACTTGCTTCTTTTTGAGTTTGCTCTCTCAGCTCGCTTTGCTTGAGGAACTTGCGTTGCAGGCACTTAAGCCTGTTGAGTGCGTTCGGGTAACTCTCGGGTAATGGTGCGTCGGCATCCTTCCAGGGTAGACCGACATCACATCGTCCATTGTTGAAAACGGCAGGTGATTGTAGGTGGCTCAGGGCTTGACTATCCTCAGCTTACAACAATTTGCGTTGCGTTGCTGTTTCCATGACAAATGTTTGCTTTATGGCTTCGTGTAAGTCCGCTGGTCCCCTTGTGTTGGAGCTTTGTAGTGTACATCCTAGCCTTGTTTTCGACGCTATGGGCTGATTCCATGCTCCTTCCCGTATCTTGAGGGGCACAGCCAAATGCCAATTGTTGGCACCGATGAGAATAGTAGGACGAGCATTTTGATATGATCCTTTTGGGAGTCCTCTTAGATATCGGAATCTTTGGGCGAGCTCGCCCTTGGCTAGTTGCGACGTTTTAAAGAATGTTGAGTTGCCTTGCTGCAAATACGCTATTAACATCGTCTAAATAAATACACGAGGTTAATGTTCAAGGATTTACTTTATTTTCACTATTTGGTGCGCTTTAAAACGTCGTCTCCAAATATCAGCAGCAAACTGTCGCTCGCTTTGCATGGCTGTACGTCGCGGCCTCGCATACACCAAAGCTCCGCAAGTAACGGTTCTGTTATGCAGCTGATTTAGAGATGGAATACCCCATAATCGGGCTTATTGGTTTTAGGCAAGATTTTGGCGGCAACTGCCGCCTTTTTGGGATTGGGGAGTTATTTCGTTTTTTAAATTGGGGAATTGTTTCATATGAGATAACTCCCCAAGTTTTGGAGCCTTATTTCATTATTCCCTTGCAGAGGGTATTATAATTTCAGTCAGAAGTTTGTAACTCAGTGAAGGAGGCGTTTCCGACCACATAAAGTATATATATTCTTAATCAGCACCAATAGCCGAGTCCATCTAGCCATGTCCGTCCGTCTGTCTGTCCGTTTCTATGCGAACTAGTCTTTCAGCTTTAAAGCTATCGCGATGAAACGTTTCCAAAAGTCTTATTTCTATTGCAGATAGACCGCCATATCTTAAGGCTCCCATAGGAATAATCAAACAAATATAAGAAAATGCATTGTAACTTTGAAGGAAGTATGCGTTTTGTATTTTTGACAACTTAAAAACAACATTTGAAATAGGCTCGCAGAATCTGGAACCCCTGGAACTGCACCGATAAAGTAAGCATTAAAATAAAGGTATTTACTTTATCTGAAAGGGTATATAATCTTCGGCTGCCCGAAACTAGCTTCCTTTCTTGTTTTTATTTTGGGACTTATTTCCAACACCCTGCATTTTTGTAAATTTCATGTAGTTTAATTTCGTTACTTTTCCAAAATAGACATCATTTAAATCTGTCATCGACTCGTTTAAGCTTTTTGTCAACAATTTCCGAACATCATCTGTCGTCAAGTAATGTCGGAAAGTCATAAGGTGTTAATAACTCTTTATCAATGGATGATTGATTTAACCAGAATGTGTAGAATTTCCAGGTCATCATTGGGGTTAACGTAACCTACGCAATTAATTCATGGCATGAATAATTTCTATCTGAAATTTCTCTAATCTTTTTCACTGTTCCATGTACAATCCAACGTAGCGCCGTTTTGCAAGCGACAGGTCCTTGAAATTATTGAAATTTTAATTTCCGAGATACTATGATTGCCTTGACCAATCAAAATCTTTGGATGCGTATTTTGCTAGGAGCAAAAGGAAAAGGGTTTGTAGATGTAGATTTAGGCATGATACCGTCTTTACTTTTCGAAGCGTAAATACTTTGCAAGTCTGTTCTATACCTCGGATACCCGTACTAAGTACCTTTGAGATCGCTTGTTCGTACACCTCGTTATTAGTCCACTGCATCTTTAAAGGATTTGACGGTCCTTCTATTTGTAGGTCGATTCTTCGTCAAGAAAAGCGTTCGTCTCGATTGCTTTTTGAGGACCTATTAGTGTGACTGGAGTGACTTTTAGTAATACTTTGTTACAACCAAAATTAATGTTTCAGTTGGTGTCGGGAATTGTCTTGTTTTGCTCAGGATTACCAGGCATATCAAGGGTAGCGCTTGCTGTGATGTCTTTGTCTTCATGCAACTATTAATTGTGGTTAAACTTACAATTTTCTGCCCTACAAGTCTTTTTGCGTTTGCAGTCTTTCATAATGTAATTTTTAACCAGACAATAAGTTATGTATATCTTTATTGTGAGATGTGAATTCTCAACGTTTGTCGACACTCCAGGATTTGAATTTTGGACAATCCGTTATGTGGTGATCAGTAGACTTACAATAGCTGCAATAGTATTTGTTTTTTTCAACTGCCTTGACTGGACTAGATTGTGTTAGTTAGTGTTGTGTCTTTTGATTTATTCTGACCGAATCCGAGCAATGACGCTGCTTTTATGGTATGACCTAACCATTCGTGAAATACAATAATCTTCGGATCGTCAGACTTTATTTTTTGAAAATGTTTAATAAAGAAGATTCTTTGAGAAACCTTAGTTTTTCAAGAATTTCCTTAAACAGCTAATTGTTACGATTTTGATCAATATCATTGAAGGATATTAAAGTTTGAATGAGATTTGTAATTGTGGGAACCGGTGCGAGAGAGCGTTGGAAGCGATCCTTTACTGTCCACATGGAGATGCGATGGTTCTCATTACTAATCAAGAATCCGCCGTGGGCAGATCTACATGTGTTTCTTGGTATATAAATAAGAATTAAATAAATATAAAACAGAAATAAAACAAACGCGTGTGACTATTAACCACGGGTTATTACATTGTCGACGCTGTAAATTTAAACAATTTAAAATAAATGAAATGAATGTTTTGTGCAAATCAAAAGGCACACCAAAATAAGTACAGTTAAAAGTGCCGTTAGTTTTTCTCTCCAATTCCGTTTTCGTAAATGCATTTACTCGTGGTGAAAAGTAAAAGGAAGAAGAAGAAGAAGAGAACAATTTGCATTAGCAAAAAAGGGTAACGGAAATGGAAAGTGAGGTGTAAAAGCTAATCGTAACGTAAATGTGAGAGAATCTCTTAAGAGAGTTTGTTGATACGTTCGATGCACATATGCGAAAAAAGAAAAGAGAAATATCAGCAACCAGAGTGTTGGGGCAGTACCAAAGAGTACGGGCCGAATTAAAATTATTTGAAGCTGACTCTTAGTCAGGGGCTGTACCAAAGAGTACGGGCCAAATTAAAAATTAT
The DNA here is from genome assembly GCA_035046095.1 of Drosophila pseudotakahashii. Lineage (NCBI taxonomy): Eukaryota > Metazoa > Arthropoda > Insecta > Diptera > Drosophilidae > Drosophila > Drosophila pseudotakahashii. The sequence continues at coordinate 145,766 of JAWNOE010000277.1, forward strand.
TTGGTTCTAAGTCAGGGGGTTTTACGCAGTAGAAATCGGTATTTAATGCGATCTGACTTAATCAGTGGCAGTTGGCCAAATAACCAAGATTTTTATTTTTATTTCAGGCATAAATGCAACAATGGCGGATAATTTAATTAAGCCATTTCTATGCGAGATTATAAAAAGGTCTCTTTTGCGCATTGTGTGGGGAGAAGTGGTGACGAGCCTTTGAGATTTACCTTCAAGCCGAAGTAATCGGGCTACCTATTAGAAAAAGAAGCAAATTATTACATTTGGGAGGACAGCAGCTTCAAACTGTGGCATTTTCTTTAGTCTTGTAGATAAAGATGACTAAGCAGATATATTTATTAATGGGGTTCTAGTCGATAAAATAAACGCATATTTCTCAACAAAGCAGAACTCTAGTTTTGAGAGGCACATATTCAGAAACCTCTGTCCCAATCTTTTGAGATTGCGCAATCAAATTCTGAAATGTAACTTTGGAACCACCAAAGAAGAAGTTGAGGAGATTTTCCTTTAAGATAAAATAATAGATAGCTGGGGCGGAGGGAATCTAAAAAAGAAACTACTAAAATAAGAGTACACTTTAACTCAGGTGATCGATGCCTGGCAAGTCGATGAGGAAATTAATAAGCAGTCGGAGATGATGCATTCAAGGCCCTCTCAGGAGGGGCCGCGCACACAAATAGGCCGTTTTATTGCCACAATAGCAGAAGCTCATTATGTCCTGCCGTCAACCAAATGTTCAATAAGTGCGCTCGTTTTGGCCATTTTGCCGCTAAATGCAGAACAAATTTAAAACGTCAAAAGTCCTATGATAGTCATGAACCAGCTAAACGTCAACGCAGCAACGTGCGTTTAGTGGAGGAAGAAGGTGATTTGAAATCCGGAACAAACTGTTTAAAGATCCAAAGCGATGATCAGGATGAAATAATCAAATGCCGAGTTGGTGGACGTGAAGTCTCATTAGTGAGCCCAAGAGACTTTATTCAACGTCCGGCCAAATTCAACTAACCATTTCAGAGGAAACGCCTTACACGAATTGCTACAAGTAATTTGTGTTTCCGAAAACGGAACGCAATCATTAATAAGGAAAGATACAGCAATTAAACTAAATGGCGTGCGTGTGTGTGATCAGTAATGCTTCAGTTGTAACATTGCTTTTTGATTATTCAAAATAAAAAGGGTAATGAAAAATCCGTACTGTGTATTTTAGCCCATTTACCATTAAATTCCAATATTTTACATATTTTTTTATACAATTTTTAAGATTCCAAAACTCAACTTTTGGCTTATCTTTCTCATGTAGTAATAACTGCAGCAAAAAGAACTGCTTTATAACAGGTTAAACATCCTTTAGCAGTTGAAAATTTTGGGTATGCAGCTTTAAATCAATTCTTAACTATTTAAGAATATCTTCACAACATTAGGGGCTGTCCATATATTACGTAATCACAATTTCGGCGATCTGCCTTTTATAGATCATTTTAAAGGTTATTCGTTTTTTAATGGCATTTATTATTAAAGATAGTCCTTTATAGACTCAAACATATTGAAGCAAACAAAAATTAATAGCTATCCTAAATTCAGAATAAAAATCGATGTACAATTATGTGTATATACAATGCATTTTTGGAATTATCTGAGTTTCCTATGTAAAATGTATGCACATATCACAGCAGGCCTATAGATATTCTAGCTTATCTTATTTCGACCCAAACAATAGGACACGTTTGATAGAAGATGCTAGCCCCGTTGCTCTGGGAGCAGTACACATTCAATTTGACAGATTTGGTGCACCTAGAATTATTGTATTTGCAAGTCGCAGTCTATCAGACGTAGATAAAAAGTAGTCTCAGACAGAAAAAGAAAGCCTCGCTTTTGCTTGGGCTGTCGAAAAATTTTATTTTTATTTAGTGGGATTAGAGTTCGAATTAGTGACAGATCACAAGCCGTTAGAAACCATTTTTAAACCAACCTCAAAACCGCCCGCTCGATTTGAGCGATGTCTTTTACGCCTGCAAGTTTATAAATTCAAAGTTATTTATAAGGCTGGTAAGGATTGAGAGTCAAGGTGTGGTGTCCACGCATCGATCGAGATGTGGAACACTTTGTGAAATCATGCGTATTAGTCTGTCCAATGCAACGAACAGCTTTTCCGACAAGATCATGGAACTCTATAGATAGCGATCTACTGAGCCCACTTCCAAACGGCAAATACGTTCTCGTAATCATAGACTATTTTTCCAGATATATGGAAATACAGTTTTTACAGTCCATATCATCGGATTCGATTATCGGATAGATTGGGTTTCCCAAAATGTCTGCGAACGGATAACGGGAGACAATATTGTAGAACAAATGGCATTGAATTCATAAGGACTCCACCATACTGGCCACAGGCGAATGGCGAAGTCGAAAATATGAATCGATCGCTAATGAAGATCGCTAATTTTCAAGAAGACATTCAAGAACTTATTTTAATGCATAATGTTACTCCACGCAGCACAACAGGGACTTCTCCTTTTGGGGTTATTCCACTACATTGTTCGGCTCATTCATTAAAACATTCATTAGAGGCTTAGAAAGGGACAAATATATATACATCTACTGGATTTTTTTTGAATTCAAAGGCACGGCCACACTAACTTTAGATTGTTAAAAGTTAACAAAGTCGTCTAAAATGTCGAAAAATTTATTTTCGGATAAAATGTGCGATTATCTCATTGATTGCGTCCACGCAAACGAAGCTATTTGGAACCATCGCAGTTCGTCGTATAAAGTGAAGCACTTGAAGGTCGACAAAAACTGGCCGAGGAGCTCAATTCAAAGTTTTCCTCAGCAGTTTTTATTCAGTCAGGTAAGTCAATTTTGTCTTGCGTGGTTATAAATTTTGTTAATTATAAACTAAATATGTTATATCTTTAGCTGATTGTACTCGAAAATGAAACAACCTAAATTCCTACTACAATCACGAGAGCCAAAAATTGTTAAAGGCAAAAAAAAGTGGAGCCGATGCTGAAACTTTGGAGGCTCTAGACCAGTGGAAGCACAAGGCCAAAATGGAATTTCTGTTGGGACTTAGTACTCCACTAGCCTCTGTGAACAACTTTAATAAGAGAAGCCTTGATGTGAGAAGATTATCATTATTTAAAGTACATTTTTGTAACCAATCTTGTGTAGATGTTGGACGATTCCACTTTGGATATGGACGAATCCTTAACAGAAGCGGAAATGAGCTCGGTGTTCAGCGGATTTGGGACACCTTCAACCACTTATAATGCCGGAAGACGCTACGCGACCAAAAAAAAGAGGACTTATGTCGAGGATAATGATACCGTAGCACAGGACTTAGTGGAATCAGCAAACCAAATTGAGTCTGCTGTTCAAAAAAAAAGAAACTGTGTATAATGGACTATTCCATCTCACGGAGTATCTTCGTGACAGCTTATCTCGCCTGGATCCTGATCTCCAGCTAAAAGCGAAAAGAGTGTTTACGGATACCATGCTGCAGCTGGAGGATATGCAGTTAAAGAGGAACAATAACCATCCATTCTTCGAATAAAAATGCCATACTTTAATTTTTAGTTAATCTGTTTTATTTTTAATAAGATTTACTAAAATATGTTTCAAACTGACTTCTTATTTGCTCTGCTTTTTTTGTGGTCCTTATGCTTCTGTGGTCCACTAATATATCCTCATAGCTTACAGCAACGATTCTTGACAGATCGGTTGGGCCAAGAAAGTCTGCAGCAGCTTGGGACTTCTCCTTAATTAAGAAGTTGTGCAAACATACGCACGTAACCACAATTTGGGCAGCTTCCTTGGGAGTTCTGTTAATTGCCTGAAACAAAACCTGGAACCGATTGGCCAGTATTCCGAAAGCATTTTCTATCACTCGCCGATTTCTCGACAGCATGTAATTGTAATGTTGGCGGCTTTCAGACTGCTTGGTTTGAGTAAAAGGTTTCATCATGTATTCCGTCACAGGAAAAGCATCATCTGCGACGAATACGTATGGTAGAACGAGTTATGAATTGGGCAACATGGACGGTCCAGGAATATGCACTTTATTTGCCTCAATGGCATATCTTACATCCGAGTGCAGCCAAAGTCCAGCATCACCCACGCGACCATTCGCTCCGACATCCGCGTATATGAAGTTGTAGTTGGCGTCTACAATGGCCATTAAAATAATCGAATTATCTCCTTTATAATTAAAATAGCTCGATCCTCCGCTTTTTAGAGATCGAATTTTGCAGTGTTTTCCATCGATGGCACCTATGCAGTTCGGAAATCCCCACTGTTTGTAAAACTCCTCCGCTATGTTTTTCCATTCGGATGTGGTTGATGGAAAGGAAAGATATTTCTTGTTGAGAACCTTGAAAATAGCAGGGATCGTTTCCATCAATATTTTCGAAATCGTGGTTTGGTGGATCCAAAACGGGAACTGCAGGGACGTTTGCTAAATAGCGTAGGGTTACCTGCAACCGTTCTGTTGGTTCAATACAGCTTCTCATAGGTGTGTCTTTCTTTTTGATCAGGGGCTGCACTAGCTCCAAAATAGTTTGGAACTGGTGCGGCGTCATCCGAAGCACAGTGATATAAATCCTGGAGTCTTCATCAAAGATCTCCGGAAGAAGTTTATGCGAAAACCCTGGAAATAATATTATATGAAAAAAATAGAATATAAATTGTTTTTACTTACATACCTTCTTGGTCGCGGCATAACAGCCAGGCCGCTGACCACATTTTTCTAACTATTTTCTTTTTTTTTATCTTTATGTGGGCCGCAAAAAGTTTTAAAACTGCTGAAAACAGCATCAAATTTTTTTTTGTGGTTGAATCCATTTGACAGTAGTTTTAATAGATGAGCAAAATTGTACTTTTTAGATTAAATTTTGCTCATTGCTCATCGCTCCAGGTAATACCGTATGGATGTATTTAAAAATACCTCAAAAAAATACCGAAAATGCCCATCGGTTTTTAAAATTTTTCTGATTGATTGCTCATTGCAGCCGACATGTATCTGTCTTGCTCGCACCTACGTAAAATCGTATAGGCTGAGAAAAATTTGGTCTAATGAATAAGCCGAACAATGTAGTGGAATACCCGCATTCTGAACTAATGTTTAATCGAATGATTAGGGACAAAATTCCAAATGTGCAAGATGTATTAGGTGAAGTTCACGACTCAGAAGAAAAAGATAATGATTGATCAAATTCAAATTATGGATGCAATTCGTTCATCAACATCCCATTCTGAATTCCCATTCCAAATGTGCAAGATGTATTAGGTGAAGTTCACGACTCAGAAGAAAAAGATAATAATTGATCAAATTCAAATTATGGATGCAATTCGTTCATCAACATCCCATTCTGAATTAGGCAGCACAGCTTACTTAGTGATGGGTCGCGTCATCTCTCCAGTAGACGTCTTTAGTTTTACAGCACGTACAAGTTCTTCTGGTCCCTGATGAGCCTCCAATACACGGGCTAGTATCCAAGATGCGGGTGGGAGATTTGAGTCCGTTCCTTGTTGTTCCACTTTTGACGTTGCTGCATAAATGTTAAATATTCCTGGTGCCAGCGCTTCCAAAAACCCTAGTACATTAATTGCTGTGAGGAGTCGTAAATTGTCCGTGATTGTCCGGACCAAGAGTGCAAGAAAGAGTGCGAGGCGAAGCAGAGCGGCACCCCCGAGGACAGAATTTGTTCGAAGTATGTGAAGTATGTGTAGGTCGTTACAGCATTTGTTCCACCAGTCAGAAATTTTTAGAGTAAACTCCGTATCCCAGCCGAGATCGAGTAACCACAATTCTTGGAATATAATTTTAAATTGCATCACCACTGGCAACAAAAAAACCAGCTGGTCAAAAATGCGTGCCACATCAGCAAGCACTTGACGTTTGGTGTTGTCCGGATTTGGTGTAAGGCAAAGGCCAAAGGCCACTTTGGTGGCTGATCCAGGACTCTTACTGCCAAGAATGGTGCACTAGACGTGCCGTATGTTACCGTGGAAAGTTTATAATGCTTAATAGGTGTACTTTCATCTTTTCTCCAAACAATACGCTGATAGCAACAATGGTTGGCAGCCACAAAGATTTGTCGATACATTTTGACATTATCTGCGGAAAAGACGAACTTGAACTTGAAGAGGTTTCGTAGAATGCTGGGTCCAATGTGTAGACTATCGTTTAAGGATTTTCCATTCGTATCCTTGAACGAGCCGTCAAATACTACCCTAAGCTTTTGGGTAATAACTGGATGATGAGGCAAATAAAAGCTTGGCCCTTTGTCAATGTCTCCTGGCGATAGTTCCCGCATGTGACCTAACTGAAGGTATTCACGCATAAATTGTAGGTACTGTTAGTGCAGATCGGGGTCCTTCTTTAGGCGGCGTTCTACACCCCTAAATCTTGCAAGCGCACCTTGTAATGTATCTGAAAACTGTTCGTTGGAGTCTTTAAACGGAAGTTCGACTATGTAACGCCTCTTGGTGTCCCGAGTGTGTGTTTTTAAAAAGCGCTGTTCAACTTCATCTTCCATTGGTTTTCCATGGAATTGCTGGTTAACATCCTCCAGCTCCCAAAAGCGCCGAAGCGTTGAGTCAATATCAATAGCCGTGTGCATTGTTGTTGTAGATGAAAAGCCGGTATTAGCGATCGATTTTATGACCCATCCAAAAATGGTCGAATTGGCGATGATGTTGCCCTGGATGACGAACATCTTTTGACCGGTGAACACGGTCCAAACGTAATCGCTGCCCAAGAAAATATATCGACTGGCGCCAACGATTGATAGTCAGAGTCTGAAAGCTCAAAGCATGCGAATGCCTTGAGTGCTGAGGCATCAATGTCGTGTCTTGCTAACGTGGAGGTAATTTTTTTTCATTGTATGATCTGAGATCCTTGACTGCATGTCCAGTGTGCTGCAGCCTCTAGTTGTCTCTGCCTTGATCGATGAGATTCCAGACACTAAAATGGGTGAGGGCGCGCGTGACAAACCAAGTGTCTCCGAGATGTACGACAGTTCCGAACCACCGTCCAAAAGTACCCGACATGTAGAGTGCGATCCTTTTGCGTTTTTAACAAACACGAGAGCTGTTGGCAATGCACTTTTCCTTCGCCCTTGGGGCTGTGTAGCCGTTGTTGATCCGTTGCACAAGGACTCAGCTGTGGGAGCCACTTGCGCACGAGCGATATGGCTGATGGTCACCGTAGCATCGTCGGGATCGCATGCGATGTGCTTTTCATCAATATGTGGCTGTGTCGTGGTCACAGCGGCTTGCGATCAGGAAATATCTGCATGTAGCAGAGAGTGATGGCGATTATGGCAAAACTTTCATGTGAATTTGATTTCACACTTCCGTGATACATGCCCAAACTTAAGAGAGTTGAAACATAAGGATTTTGTCATTACGAATGTGCGTCTCTGGTCGATCGATGCTTCAGCAAACTTTGGCAACCGTAGATCGTGTGCTCTTTAGAATTACATTTCACACAGTCATTTTCTTCCATCGACACTAAATCGTGGGACGAACGCTTTGCTTTGCTCCGTTGTGGTGCGCCAACCTTGAAGTCTATGGTAACAATTCAAACTTCATTGAAAAATTTTACTACTTTTTTTTTGCCAAGCTAGTCTGTCTCCGAATTCGAGTCACAGCTGTCGTCAGTGTCTCCATCTTTTGATAAAAGTTGTGACACATCTTCTGGAACCTCTAAGTGTCTAGTTTTTGGTGGTGCTGGCAATCTTGCTATAAATGGATCGGATGATATCAGTAACCTGTGCATGAGATCAGTATTTGTGTGTACGAGATCATAACATGGATATAATTTTGGACAGACAATTTTTGTGCGCTGCTGCAAGGTATTGTAGTGATGCATTGACAATTTACTGTCTATCATTAAGGCAAGTGCTCGATCTGCTGAAAGGCGTTTGGCAGTGCTATTAGAAGATAATTTAGCTTTTTTCATTAATTAGTTTAGCTGAATCCCGTTTTCATTCCGCCCGCAAAGCCTGTTCTGCGGTTGATAGCAATTCTTCCTCATCAATCGTTGACAACAATTCTTGGCTTTTCCACTCAAAAAAGGCCTTTTGTGCCCTCCGTCTTGTACTTGAGGTGGAAGCGATGACATCCATGCGATAGTCCTTGCCATTTAATGTGACCTGAAGTCAACTTGCATTATAAGCAAGAAACCTGGCTTTATCTCTTCTAGATTTCTAAAATCTGTTTTGAAACTCAAAAGACAGTTTACTCATGTCATTGCCAAACACCATCACTGCGTGCTTTACAAGAGCGTCTCGCTAAGCGGATCTTATGTTTTTTGACCAAACCTCGAAAAATGCAGCACGGCCTATTTCAGTCATTTCTAAATAGAAGGTCTTTGGGCAAAATATGGGCAAGATTTTATTTAAGATTCTAAATCAGAATGAATGCCTGCGAATGATGTATGTTCTGGTTTGATAGAATACGATAGAATAATATAAGTTATTTTCCACCAAAAAACAGAAACATGAAAAAATACACTAACTTTTTGTCTTTTTTTTAAAAAAAAAACAAAGTTGGTCCAAAAAAAATTTTTTGTTTCTTAAAGTGGATTAAAAATTGTCTAAAGTTTCAGGGAAAAATAACTTTTGCAATTGATAAGACTAAACTTTGTCAACTGTTGCTTGCTTCACAGTTCAAACTTGCATGCATTTCTAAAGTCCAACTTTAAAAAAACGTTATCTTCAAAAAAAAAAAAATTTTGTTTTGTTTTGTGCCTGTTTTTGTAATAGTTGAACATTTCTAAAAATGCTGCTTAAAGCTCATCGACTTAAAAAATAGTTCATTTTAGGCTAAAATTCCCCCTAGATTGGCAAAATCTTACACTGTACACAATCTCCGTAACTCCGTCGGTCACCTTGCGCAGAACTCCTACGTCTGCCCTGGATGTCAAAGGTAGATTTACAAATGTCTCTAGCAGAGTGTTGACAATGTGACGTGGTCTGTTGTATCGATCAGTTAGGCAAATCCAGGCAGCCTCGTAAGCAGCATCCGATATTGGCATATGACGAATCAAGTCAGCTGCTTCCCCAGTAATGTATGTTTTTAAGTAGTGAAACTTTTGTATTGCTGTTAAATGCTGCTTACTGTGGATGGTACTCTCGAAGATGATTTTAAAGGCTGGCCACTCCTTGTAGTCACCAGTGAACACCTTGATGTGGATTTTTGGCAGCTCGTTGTGCATTACATTTGCTGCGGAGTTCGCCCTCAAAAATGTTGATTGCTGCTCAGCTAAACGCTCATTCACCTCCTCTTGTTCTTGTAGAATCGTGGTGTGATCGTCAAGGTTGCCAGATATCCTACCGTTGCTCCCTTCTCTGTCCCTCTCATTGGATGATTGACAGTGCCGTTTAATGGTGTGAAACAAGGTGTTCGCTTGCAAGAACTTGTCCTCGTACCTCTTCTTCTTCATCATAAAGGGCCATTTGATAGCTAATGGTCTCAAACTCCATCCAAACGCCTTTTCAATGAGACGGTGACTTTATCTAGTTCCCAGTTTGATCCCGCATGTGGATCTTGTGACGTCGTTAGCAAACGCGTAATGCTTGCCTTCGCACGAGTTCTTGCTGCCTTCAAAAGCTTTAACTGATTCATGTTAATCAATAGCTAAATTTGGCTAGAAGGCTAGATGCTCGTTTTGGCTGATGTTGTCTTCTTCGATTTCGGTCATTTGCATCTGTATATACAGTTCCAACTGCTTCTCTTTAAATTCAAGCTTCATCCGTTTGGCTCTTGTTGCTTCTGTAGATGCTCTATTTTTATACCCGTTACTAGTAGAGTAAAAAGGTATATTGTATTCGTGCAAAAGTATGTAACAGGGAGAAGGAAGCGTTTCCGACCCTATAAAGTATATATATTCTTGATCAGGATCGTTAGCCGAGTCGATCTAGCCATGTCTGCCTGTCCGTCTCTCCGTCTGTCTGTCCGTCCCTATGAACGCTGAGATCTCGGAAACTACAAAAGCTAGAAAGTTGGGATTACCAACACATATTCTTGGGCTTGCTACGCAGCGCAAGTTTCAGCCGAGCGCCACGCCTTCTCTAACGCCTACAATCGCCCACAAACGATTTTAAAATGTGTCTAGCGCCCACATTTCAGATTTCAGAGAAGTATAGATGCAATTTTGTTGCGTTTAATTATACCTATTGAAATGTAGAAGAAATTTTTCAAATCGGACCATTCATTAAAAAGTTATGCCCGATCAAATTTTATATCCCTTTAGCTGAGCTGGGCACCCGACTATAGCGTTCTCTCTTGTTATTTATTTATTTATTTGTCGCTCTGCAAGGATCGTTCCAATTAATTAATTATAAGAATGCAAACGGCTTCTCTTCTCCCAGTTTAAGCCTCGTAGTGAAAAAAGGAGAAATTGCTTTTGGACGGATTCTGTCATATTTGATAGTGTTCATATTGTGGAGACAGAACACTGGAGCAGTACTCAAGTGTAGGACGAACTAGAGAGCTTAGGAGCTTAGTGGTGAAACGGTCATCAAATTCCTTAGACCAGCGTTTGATGAATGCTAATAAGCACTTAGGTTTATTGGAAATGGTACTGACGTGGCGATTAAAACAAATCTTATGGTCAAATAGGACACCAAGATCAAAAACAGTTTCAATGCATTTAAGTGTAGAGTATGTACAAATATATGGATTGGAGCGATAAAACGACATGGACTTACATTTATCTGGATTAAGCAGTAGCTTGTATTTTAGGCACCAGGATTGAAGGTTATTTAAGTCGAGCTGGAGCTGCATGTAGGAACTAGATGAAGCTGATGTTTTTGGGCTTTAACGAGATTAAACGGATGGTTGAGATTGGTGGCTCCAGTTAGATTTTACATATTCGTCCTACCTTTCTGTAACTTTCTGCGTTGATGCTGCGCCTGGCAGAACCGTTGCCTTGACATCTCCAGTAGATTTGCCGCAGAGGTGACTGTGCGTATTGTTGTCATTCTTCTGATTCTTGGGACGTGTCTTATGCATCTTTTTGAAGTTGTGGTTGTCCAGTTCCAACCCTGCAGTTCCATTCATCACCTTATAAGCAGTGAATCACTGCCAAAAATTGAGCACTAAGCGCTCAATCACTAGTGAATTTGTATGAAAAATTGCGATGATTTTAACATGGGCATGTCCTAGGGGCTCATCACTGCCAGAAACTGGCGCTGATTTAGCACCTGTTCATCATCATCGCCTAATTCTTCACCAAATTCATTACCTTATAGGCGCTTTTTCGGCGCCCAATAATCACCCAAATTCATCGCCCATTTTCATTGAAAATATGTTAAATTTCATTGCTTTTATCAATGGGTTTATTAATACATTAAATTAATACATTATTACAAACTACAGTGACTTGTAGGGGTCTTCGGCAGGTTCTCAGCTTCCGGAGTCTTGGTGAGCTGGAGATTATTCACGCATTTTCGCACTGTCTTCGGACTCTTTGTAGGCTCCACCTGACCAATTGGATCTGAAATTGCAAAATATTTGTTTTTATATTATATAACGAGGCAAGAATGATAAAAACATACTTAGCAGTGGAAGAATAACATCCTTCTGGGCTGTAGGATAAAATGATTTCATCTGAAAAGATATTTTATAAGCACTTGGTACCATCAGCTTGACCTAAAAATATCAAAAATAAAGATTATATAAAAATTAAAAGCTACTGTAATTAAGATAAGACAATACACTTGAGAACTACTTACCTATAAATGTATTCTTAGTTAAAGCACTTTTTTTTAAACTCGAAAATAACTAATCACAGCAATGCTACTCCTTTAAAGTAAAACGCAGTTGAAAACCGCGGAAAAACGGCGCCTGCCTTCGAGAAATACAAAAAGAATACTGAGCGAGAAAAACAACATCAATCGCAATCTCTCTTGTTGTTGTCCTCCCTTTGCCACGATCGCGCTTGCCCAGCTTGCAGAGCGAGACAGCCGAAGTTCGACATTTTGTCTCGTTTTCTAAGAGAGAGAAATTTGGGAGAGCGTGATTGAGAGAGAGGGGGTTGGTGAGAGAGTCGATTCTGCAGACGCTCTGCCGGCGTCGCAGTCGACTCAGTGCATTTCAGCGCTTGGGCTAAATTCGGGAACTGCAGGGAAATTTCAAAGTTGCACACACACGAGTTCTCGTCAATGTGTGTGCTAAGACTCTTCTGTGCATGACCCAGATCAGGCTCGGCAATACATACACTCTTTTAAACTTGCAAGTTTTTTGCTGACCAAATGTTTGCCTTTGCACACACACTAGTCGTCGTTAAAGTATGTGCGGGCAGACTCTTTTGTGTACGTACGAGATCCCGCTCGGCAATACATACACCATTGCAAATTTTGGCTAAAGAAATTGCGCTCTAGTTTCGCGTAATCCATGTGTCGTTTAGGAGCAGTGCGCCATAATCTCCGAAGCATAAATGGCAAGATTGGAAAAAAAAGTTGCCAAAAATATATAATATATAATAATAATAATATATAATATATAAAAATGGCCAAAAAAATGGATAACTAATTAAATGTTCGTTTTCAACAAACCCAATAACAACACACAGAACCACACGCTTAAAAATATGTTTAGATATCTTCGAGAACTTTTATTTAACACTTTATTTATTTACCTTGATGGAAGTCATAAAATAATAATTATTTCTCCCTTTAAAAAATCATCAAATTATTTTGAGTATGGAATTTGAAAGATAATGGATAGCGCTTTAACTGCATGGCAAACAAAGAATCCATTTGCCTGAAATACCTCCAAGGTTGAGGTCCTATTTCGCCGGAAAACTTTTCGGCGAACACAGTTCAAACTGGGGCATCCATCAGACTATATTTTTCTGCTACATAGTAATATAATGGCGATCGAGCTAAGTTAATCATGCTTCCCATCTCCAGATTGGCTATTCTAGATGTGGTGAATGCAGTTGCTTCACCGGGGTGGGAATGTCGTGTCACGGATTAACATAATGCTCAATAATTCAGGGCTGTGAACCCATATTATTTTGCCATGGGTTCGGTTCGGGGTTCAAACCTAATCGACAGATAATGTTCCGGTTTGCGAACCGGTTCATTAACAAGCCGGAGCTGGGTTCAGGTTCGAACCAGGGTTCAAATAAATAAATTTTTTTTAATGAAATTATAAAGTCAACATTTATTTCCATGTATTTTCATTCAAATATATACCAAAACAATAAGACTTATAAGTAAGGCTACAAGAAAAATGCAGTTTTATTGTGACTATCAATACCTATCGAAATGTAGAAGAAAAATCGGACCATTCGTTAAAAAGATATGCCCGATCAAAGATTTTATATATCTATCTCCCTCGCACTCCCTTAGCTGAGTAACGGGTATCTGATAGTCGGGGCACCCGACTATAGCGTTCTCTCTTGTTTTTTGTTACATTCACATAATTAATTCAAGATGTTAAATAAATCAGATATTTAAAAACTAGTAAATTATAAAAATGAATTTAATTTTTAAAAATTCCTTCAAATATAACATTTTTTTCGTTATGACTGTGAGTATTTTTAATAAGTAAATATCCATTTGGATAATTCATTCTTATAAAATAGCTAACCTTAGCCGCGTGAGAGGTATAAATTATAACAATAAACGAACAATTCTTTCTTTTGCCATTTCTCTGTTATAAATGTTGTTAAAATGGTTTAAAAATTTGATGTTCGAATGGCATACCCGCAAATAACTGCATTTACATTTTTTGGAATTTCAGCCTCCTTTACCAAGTCCCCAATATTTAAAAATTTGGTTTTGCCATTCTATCGTCATGGCCTCCACATAAGTATGTATGTATGTATGTTCTGCTGGCGCACTTTAACTGTGACCGCATAAGGGGAATTTAAGTGTGACCGCGCAAGGGGAAAAATGAAAATACCACAGTCATAACACATTTAAAATGTGCGGTTAAAAATTCGATTATATCGAAAATTGATTCTTTTGCACCATTGTTTTTAGCTAAACGTTTAGCTACCCGTTAACGTTTTTTATACCCGTTACTCGTAGAGTAAAAGGGTATATTCGGGGGTGTCACAGAAAACCATTCCAACCGAATTTCCCCCGAATAGCAAATCTCGGTGTCACAGACGTCATTTTTGACAGTTTCTAAATCCCCCGTATTTTGCCGGACGTTTTGATAAAATTAACCAACTTACAAATGTTTCCCAAAAATATAACTTTATTTAAGACAACTCTAATGAATTTTATGAACTACCTGCATACTACGATTTTTATACCTACTTCGGGTTATATTTAAAAATATGCTTTTTATTAAAACTCTCGAAAAAATTAGCTAAAAAAAATCCGTCGGCAAACCGTCTACCTGGCAGTGTTACCAATTAGCTAGCACTTTAAAATACCAAATTTGTCCAAATTTCGGAGTTAGTTATCGAAATGTTTTGTTAACGAATTATTTATTCAAAGGTACTTAGTATTGTAGTTAAAAATGAAACTTATTTCTGGTAAAAATTTTATGGTAAAAGAAGTTGTAGTTATTGAGAAATTAATAAAAACAGGCCGCCTTTGCAAAAAGTTGGCATCACTGTCTTGAAAAAATGTCCTATTTTTGCCGGGTAAAACGCCGGCTGTGAAGAAGAAGAAGATATGTAAGTAAACAAGTACAAAATTTTTGTTTATTATTAATTTAAACTAATAAACGTTGCTAATTTTCAGGGGTAAACATAGGTCACCAGCGCAAGACGCTATATTCTTGCGATTCATTAGATTTGAGGATAGCCTCATTGGTTTGGTCAAATTTAATGAATTTTGGGCAAAGAATCCTTTCCATCAAGGGAAGAACATCCCATAATATTTATCAAACCGTGGTTCTAGAAAGGGCCAGGTCAGAGTCCTTCCCAATTACTCTTTGAAAGGACCCAACTGCCAGGAACCGCAGAACCGTGGCCAGCTGGAACAAGGGCGGGATTGATGATTTTGGGATGTGCTCCTCAATCAGATGAAACACCATTATAAATGTATGTTTATCAAGTCGGAAATTGTACCGAAACCTAAAAGTTACAAAAATACTTAAAGTTCCAGCAGAAAATACACTTGAAATTATCTTACGTTTCATCTGTTTGCGAAAGAAAATCGGACGAGCTTCTAAGTATTTTCCTCTGTAGCCTAGCCTTTTGAAGTTTTTGTCTTCGCAACTACTCCAGAGCAAGAATTCGCGCAGATGGCATTTTGTTTTAAAATTCTTGCCAACTTATAAACGTAAGTAAACTAACGCAGCCGCTGCAAACAGCTGTTCAGGGCTGCAATATGTACATAGCCTGGCGGGTAATTCAAATTTTTAATTATACCCGTTACTCGTAGAGTAAAAGGGTATATTGTATTCGTGCAAAAGTATGTAACAGGGAGAAGGAAGCTTTTCCGACCCTATAAAGTATATATATTCTTGATCAGGATCACTAGCCGAGTCGAACTAGCCATGTCCGTCTGTCCGTCTGTCCGTCCGTATGAACGCTGAGATCTCGGAAACTATAAAAGCTAGAGGATTGGCATTTTGCATGCATATTCTTGGAGTTCCTACGCAGCGCAAGTTTATTTCAAAATGGTGCCACGCCCCCTCTAACGCCCTCAATCGCCCTACACCATTTTTTGAAAGGTGTCTGGCGCCCACACCATTAAAGATTTTGGAAAACTAAAAATGCAGTTTTATTGTGACTATCAATACCTATCGAAATGTAGAAGAAATTTTTCAAATCGGACCATTCGTTAAAAAGTTATGCCTGATCAAAGATTTTATATATCTATCTCCCTCGCACTCCCTTAGCTGAGTAACGGGTATCTGATAGTCGGGGCACCCGACTATAGCGTTCTCTCTTGTTTTTTTCTTTTATTGTGTACAATATGCGCTTTAAACATATATTATTTTTGTAATTTTGCAATAAAAACATAAATTAAGTTTAAAACTTATTGGAAAATAGTCAAAATAAGTCAAATAAAATTCGATAATTATTGAATATTCGATATTTAGTGTATGCATCCAGCCCTCGTCGTTTTTCGGTAAATTTTCCGAAAAAAGGAAATCTCTCGAATTTCTGTGACACCTACGGTTTTGATCGGTTGGTTTCTAAACCAACCGTCCCCAAAACCGTCGACGGTTTCTGTGACACCCCTGATTGTATTCGCGTTTCCGACCCTATAAAGTATATATATTCTTGATCAGGGTCACTAGCCGAGTCGATCTAGCCATGTCCGTCTGTCTGTCTGTATGAACGCTGAGATCTCAGAAACTACAAAAGCTAGAAAGTTGGGATTAACCACACATATTCTTGGGCATCCTACGCAGTGCAAGTTTATTTCAGACGAGCGCCACGCCCCCTCGAACGCCCACAATTGCCCATTAACGATTTTAAAGTGTGTCTGGCGCCCACATTTTTAAAGATTTTGGAAAAGTGTAAAGTGCAATTTTGTTGCGTTTATTTATACCTATCTACCTATCTAGCTATCTATACCTAAATTTTTCAAATTGGACCATTCGTAAAAAAGTTATGCCCGATCAAATTTTTATATCTCCATCTCCCTTGCACGTCCTTTAGCTGAGTAACGGGTATATGATAGTCGGGACACCCAACTATAGCGTTCGATCTTGTACGTAACGTCAAATTTTAAATAGTGCGTTTTTTTTTTTTTATTTGAAAGAAACTTAAATATATACATATATAAATATAAAGGAAAGTGAAGGTAAGGAGGCAAGGAGGGTGCCGCTCCCGCGGAACTGCCGCAAAGCTTTACTTCGCGGGGCGGAAGACGGTCTGGGTGCCGCTCCTCATCTGGATCCGGAGCGTCGTTGTTCTCGACGCCTCAGGTCTTTAATGATGACTGCTGCCATATGGGCAACAGCGTCCCATTTGGTTGCGCTGTCCAGCATGCACTCAATAGCATTGTCCGCCGTTATCGGACAATTCGTCGCCGCTTCAGCAACTGCTCGATCTCTTCCAAAGAGGGGACATACAAAGAGAGCATGCTCCGCGTCCTCGCTGGTGGTGTTGCCGCAAACGTCGCAATAGGGGTCACGTTCGTGCTAAAACCGCCACAGGTACTCCTTAAAGCAACCGTGTCCCGTTATCATCTGCGCCGTGTTAAAATCCACCTGCCCATGCCTCCTGTTTAGACAGGGAGCTATATTAGGGATCAGCTTGTGCGTCCATCGTCCGGTTCTCGCGGTGTCCCATCTCTCCTGCCAAATTCGACAGTCCTGGCCCGCTGAATCCTGTCACCCGAGACTTCAGTCCTTCGTTCTGCCGCTAGAAAGTCTATCGAAATTGTTCCCACTACCACTAGGGCGGCTTCCTCGGACACTGTGCAGAAGCCTTGCATTGTCTGATGTATGTTTGGCACTTCGCTGCATCGGCCCAGATAGGCGCGGCGTACAATATCGTCGAGGTTACCACGGTGGCTATAAGGCGCCGGCTGTGCTGCTTTGGTCCTCTCGTGTTGGCCATCATCCTTGAGATGGCTGCTTTTGGACGCGTTGGCTGCTACATATTCCAAGTGATGCTTGTATGTCAGCCTGTGGTCGATCAGGACCCCGAGGTACTTGATCGCTGGGATGGACTCGATTGTTGCTGCGCCGGCTCGGAACCGTACCTTCTCGACGACTTTTCTGCTGCTTATGAGCACAGCCTCGGTTTTAGTGTAAGCCCGTTGCCAGCTAGCCAGCTCATCAGCATATCGATTGACCGGCTGCAAACGTCCGCTAGGTCGTCTAGCTTCTTGGCCACCGTGACCAACGCTATGTCATCAGCAAATCCCACTACCGTGCAGCCATCTGGTAACGTCAGCCTAAGGATCCCGTCTTACATGACGTTCCATAGGATGAGACCCAGTACCACGCCTCCGGTCACCTGGTGTTCGTGTACTCCAGCATCGGAGCTGTAAATTAGTAAGCGATCCCGGGAATAGTCGGGTATCACCTGCGTCAGGTAGTCCGAATACCCTTTGCGCTGAAGCGCGCGGAGCACAAAATCCCAGTTGGCCGAATTAAAGGCGTTTTTTACGTCCAGGGTGCAGATCAGGCAGTACTTTTTTGCGCCACCCCGCCACCTTTCTCCTTCTATGGCGTTCGCAGCCAGTTGTGTCACCTCTCGAATGGCGTCGACAGTGCTACGCTTCTTCCGAAAGCCGTGCTGGTGGTCGCTCAGAGCGTTGCGTTCTTCGAGCTCCTTCTCCAGTTTGTTGCAGATGATGAGTTCGAAGATTTTGCCTATTGTATTAAGCATACATAGGGGTCTGTATAAAGATGGGTCCTCGTTCTGCTTCCCTGGTTTCGGAACAAGCACGAGTCTTTGCCGCTTCCAGCTCGTGGGGAAAACGCCTTCGCAGAGGCATTTATTGTACATCTGTACGAAGAGATTCGTGTGGGATGCAACAATGGCATGCAGCGCGGCGTTGGGGATTCCATCTGGACCAGGGGCTTTGGTTTTCTTCATGGTGGCCAGGGCGCCCAGGACTTCCGCTTCTCTAGTTAGCACCGTTCTTCCTGTGTACACGTGAGGTGGTACGAGTGGAGTCTGAGGGGGAAACAGGGTAGACACTATTGCGGCTAGCTGTACCGGACAAATTGGGGTCGGCCGCCTGTTTAACTTTCCCATGACCATCCTGTAAGCAGATCCAAAAGGTTCGGAGTCTGTCGCATCGCACAGTTCCTGGAAGCACCTGGCGCACCTAGCTTTTATGGCATCCTTCAGTGCCTTTTTCATCGCTCTGTAGTGTATGTCGCTTGCTTCCTGTGTAGGGCGACCTCTGTATCTCTGGCATCTGCGCCTTGCAGACAAGTACTCTCTCCTGGCTTTGGCTATCTCCTCGTTCCACCATGGGACTGGTCGCCTTGCATTTCCACCTCTCGAGGCCGCTACCGTCTCGGCGCAGGTATTTGCGTCGCCATCTGAGCTGCTATCGTCCATGCGTGATAAGAGCACATCGACGTTCAGGGTGTAAACTCTGTAGAGAGTTTGCCGGCTAGTTGAAGCGGGGGAGCTGTTCGCCGCCTCCGTGATGATCGCTGCATGGTCGCTATGGGTGTACAGGTCCGTGACTCTCCAGGCGCAGTTTCTGGCCAGCTTGGGGCTAGCGAAGGTCAGGTCTATGATTGACTCCCGACCAGCCTTGCTAAAGGTGCACCTGTTCCCATCGTTAAGTAGGCAGACATCCAGCGGAGCCATGGCGTCGAGGAGTATGGTTCCTCGCGACGTCGTTTTATCGCTGCCCCATGCAGTAGACCACGCGTTAAAGTCGCCTGCAATTAGGACAGGAGATCTTCCGCGCGCGTCCTGGGCGATTTCGTGCACTATGTTCCTGTTCTACATGTACGCTCGGGGCTATGTAGCAACTGTATAAGGTTACCCCCAGGATTTTCGCCCTAGCGTAGCCAGGCCTAGACGCCCTTTGTGACATGTGTCCCGGTTGCTGCCCACAACTCCATATGGCTGCGCCTGTATCCGTGCTCTGTTACCAGACACCTTCTGAATTTGCCTTGTACGGCTCGCTAATGATCGCAATATCGACTCGCTGGAGTCTGCGAGAGCAGGTCTTGTGCTGCTCTGCAGTGGTTCAAGTTAAGCTGGAGGAACTTAACCATGCTGCAGATTCTTCAAGGCCTTCCGATACTCTGGGCACATCCTGCTCAGAGTCGAGTGTTCGACCTCTCTCCCTGATTTGCCTCCTCTGGAGCAAAGGATGAATTTTGGAATGCTTCGGGTGCACTTGATGTGTTTGTGGCCTGTTTCCCCACATCTGTAGCACGCTTCCTGCGTGGATTAGGCGACTCCATCCGAGACTCGGCATCTGGCGGAGGTGTGCCCGTATCCCATGCATTTATAGCATCGCCTTGGCTCGATCTTCTCCCTTATCCGGCAGACAACCCATCCAATCCTAATTTTGCCCTTTTGCATGATCCTTTGCGCATGTTCTGGTCTAAGGTTGACCGTCGCGGTTTGCATTCCACCATAGGCCTTTCGCATTCGTGGAGCAGCTTCGCCATTCCTGAATGTCGCTTTCCACTTCTGCGTATATGGCTTGCAGGACCTCCTCGCCGCTGGTCATCTCGTCCAAGTCGAGGATCTTCACTTGGACCGTCTCCTGCATGACAGACACCTCGGCTTTGCCGGAAAAGGCAGTTTGGATGGCAGCCTGCAACTACTGCGTGGACGGATCCAGGAGCTTCTGCATCCTGAGTAGAAGTCCTCAACTCGCTGTCCTTCTGATGCCTTGCACCTTATCCTTGAGGCCCTGTAGGGATGGCTCCGACTTGACCATCCTCAGCATATCTGCGTAGGATCCTTCGCTGCATTTGATTAGAATGGCATCTGGTCGCTGGCTTCTGGGCTTCGCGGTGGGGTTCGAATGGGCTTGCTTGTACCCGGCGCTCTCGGCGCTGCGTTGGGGCTTCTTGCTTCTAGGCCTAGCCTGTTGCCAGCTAGGGCTTCCTCGGGGCATGATATTGCCGTTGGCTCCTCCACTTGCCACCACTCGCTCGGGGTCGAGCCCCTGGCGAGGCTCTCAGCCAACCTCTCGCTGATATGGACCTGCAACGCCTTCATTTCCTGCAGAGTGTCGATTGTGGCCAGCGTGTCATGGCGAACAACTTTCTTGTTGTTGCCCTTGGTGTCCGTGAACTTGCGGATCATCTCGTCCAGCACTTTACCCAGCTCTTCAGCTAGGGCTGATTCGCTCATTTGGACCCGTTGCTTCTTCTCGGCTCCAGGTTGTTTGCCATCGGGGCTCGTGGGGTCTCTGCCTCATTAGGGGGTATTCGACTCCTCCTCGTTACCGCCAAAGATGAAGATACGCCCGTCCACCTTTGGGGGTGCTGACTTTGGGTGCGACTCGGTCGGCGGCGCCGGACCAGGGGGCGAACGTTGCACCTTCTGCTTCATAAGTTGGAACTTTTTAATAAGCTCCTCTTCGGCCCTGGCTACAGCCATTGCTTAAGTCCCGTCATCCAGGCCAGCAGGCTCGTTCCTCCCGGTCTTCGCTGCCTGCTCCATTGGGGGTCCCTCGACGTACTGGGATTTCCCCCAGTATCGGCACCGATGGGAGGTAATTTGTTTATTTGTTTAAAGCAATGTACTGCTCAATGAACTTAAAATTATATACATAGTAATTAAAATGTAAACATCATATATTTTTAAAATGACAATATTAAAAGTAGGAGAAGTTATTAGGTTGATGATGAAAGGAACGCAATGACTTTTAGCGAATTAGCCTTGGCAGAGCACTCATAGGATATTAGATGGTAAAGTTCATTATAGTTATCACATAGGATTCGGAAGGGGTCGAAACGGAGTAGTTTGACCTGCTCATAGGAAGTGCTAATGGACGGAATAGTCGAGTAGCTCTGCAAGGAACGTTCCAATTGAGGACAGCTAACAGATCAACTGAGTCGACGGCGCCAGTGATGAGTTTGTGAAGTAATATCACACCATAACAGTCCGACGATCCTTTAAGGTAGGTAGATCCAAGAGGCGCAACCTGTCTCCGCAAACGTCGCAATAGGGGTCACGTTCGTGCTAAAACCGCCACAGGTACTCCTTAAAGCAACCGTGCCCCGTTATCATCTGTGCCGTGTTAAAATCCACCTGCCCATGCCTCCTGTTTAGACAGGGAGCTATATTAGGGATCAGCTTGTGCGTCCATCGTCCGGTTCTCGCGGTGTCCCATCTCTCCTGCCAAATTCGACAGTCCTGGCCCGCTGAATCCTGTCACCCGAGACTTCAGTCCTTCGTTCTGCCGCTAGAAAGTCTATCGAAATTGTTCCCACTACCACTAGGGCGGCTTCCTCGGACACTGTGCAGAAGCCTTGCATTGTCTGATGTATGTTTGGCACTTCGCTGCATCGGCCCAGATAGGCGCGGCGTACAATATCGTCGAGGTTACCACGGTGGCTATAAGGCGCCGGCTGTGCTGCTTTGGTCCTCTCGTGTTGGCCATCATCCTTGAGATGGCTGCTTTTGGACGCGTTGGCTGCTACATATTCCAAGTGATGCTTGTATGTCAGCCTGTGGGCGATCAGGACCCCGAGGTACTTGATCGCTGGGATGGACTCGATTGTTGCTGCGCCGGCTCGGAACCGTACCTTCTCGACGACTTTTCTGCTGCTTATGAGCACCGCCTCGGTTTTAGTGTAAGCCCGTTGCCAGCTAGCCAGCTCATCAGCATATCGATTGACCGGCTGCAAACGTCCGCTAGGTCGTCTAGCTTCTTGGCCACCGTGACCAACGCTATGTCATCAGCAAATCCCACTACCGTGCAGCCATCTGGTAACGTCAGCCTAAGGATCCCGTCTTACATGACGTTCCATAGGATGAGACCCAGTACCGAGCCTTGGGGTACGCCTCCGGTCACCTGGTGTTCGTGTACTCCAGCATCGGAGCTGTAAATTAGTAAGCGATCCCGGGAATAGTCGGGTATCACCTGCGTCAGGTAGTCCGATTGCGGCTAGCTGTACCGCACAAATTGGGGTCGGCCGCCTGTTTAACTTTCCCATGACCATCCTGTAAGCAGATCCAAAAGGTTCGGAGTCTGTCGCATCGCACAGTTCCTGGAAGCACCTGGCGCACCTAGCTTTTATGGCATCCTTCAGTGCCTTTTTCATCGCTCTGTAGTGTATTTCGCTTGCTTCCTGTGTAGGGCGACCTCTGTATCTCTGGCATCTGCGCCTTGCAGACAAGTACTCTCTCCTGGCTTTGGCTATCTCCTCGTTCCACCATGGGACTGGTCGCCTTGCATTTCCACCTCTCGAGGCCTTTTCCATCGCAGCATCGCACGCAGATTTAACTCTGGCCGCTACCGTCTCGGCGCAGGTATTTGCGTCGCCATCTGCAGGCGCAGTTTCTGGCCAGCTCGGGGCTAGCGAAGGTCAGGTCTATGATTGACTCCCGACCAGCCTTGCTAAAGGTGCACCTGTTCCCATCGTTAAGTAGGCAGACATCCAGCGGAGCCATGGCGTCGAGGAGTATGGTTCCTCGCGACGTCGTTTTATCGCTGCCCCATGCAGTAGACCACGCGTTAAAGTCGCCTGCAATTAGGACAGGAGTTCTTCCGCGCGCGTCCTGGGCGATTTCGTGCACTATGTTCCTGTTCTACATGTACGCTCGGGGCTATGTAGCAACTGTATAAGGTTACCCCCAGGATTTTCGCCCTAGCGTAGCCAGGCCTAGACGCCCTTTGTGACATGTGTCCCGGTTGCTGCCCACAACTCCATATGGCTGCGCCTGTATCCGTGCTCTGTTACCAGACACCTTCTGAATTTGCCTTGTACGGCTCGCTAATGATCGCAATATCGACCCGCTGGAGTCTGCGAGAGCAGGTCTTGTGCTGCTCTGCAGTGGTTCAAGTTAAGCTGGAGGAACTTAACCATGCTGCAGATTCTTCAAGGCCTTCCGATACTCTGGGCACATCCTGCTCAGAGTCGAGTGTTCGACCTCTCTCCCTGATTTGCCTCCTCTGGAGCAAAGGATGAATTTTGGAATGCTTCGGGTGCACTTGATGTGTTTGTGGCCTGTTTCCCCACATCTGTAGCACGCTTCCTGCGTGGATTTGGCGACTCCATCCGAGACTCGGCATCTGGCGGAGGTGTGCCCGTATCCCATGCATTTATAGCATCGCCTTGGCTCGATCTTCTCCCTTATCCGGCAGACAACCCATCCAATCCTAATTTTGCCCTTTTGCATGATCCTTTGCGCATGTTCTGGTCTAAGGTTGACCGTCGCGGTTTGCATTCCACCATAGGCCTTTCGCATTCGTGGAGCAGCTTCGCCATTCCTGAATGTCGCTTTCCACTTCTGCGTATATGGCTTGCAGGACCTCCTTGCCGCTGGTCATCTCGTCCAAGTCGAGGATCTTCACTTGGACCGTCTCCTGCATGACAGCCACCTCGGCTTTGCCGGAAAAGGCAGTTTGGATGGCAGCCTGCAACTACTGCGTGGACGGATCCAGGAACTTCTGCATCCTGAGTAGAAGTCCTCCACTCGCTGTTCTTCTGATGCCTTGCACCTTATCCTTGAGGCCCTGTAGGGATGGCTCCGACTTGACCATCCTCAGCATTTCTGCGTAGGATCCTTCGCTGCATTTGATTAGAATGGCATCTGGTCGCTGGCTTCTGGGCTTCGCGGTGGGGTTCGAATGGGCTTGCTTGGACCCGGCGCTCTCGGCGCTGCGTTGGGGCTTCTTGCTTCTAGGCCTAGCCTGTTGCCAGCTAGGGCTTCCTCGGGGCATGATATAGCCGTTGGCTCCTCCACTCGCCACCACTCGCTCGGGGTCGAGCCCCTGGCGAGGCTCTCAGCCAACCTCTCGCTGATCTGGACCTGCAACGCCTTCATTTCCTGCAGAGTGTCGATTGTGGCCAGCGTGTCATGGCGAACAACTTTCTTGTTGTTGCCCTTGGTGTCCGTGAACTTGCGGATCATCTCGTCCAGCATTTTACCCAGCTCTTTAGCTAGGGCTGATTCGCTCATTTGGACCCGTTGCTTCTTCTCGGCTCCAGGTTGTTTGCCATCGGGGCTCGTGGGGTCTCTGCCTCATTAGGGGGTATTCGACTCCTCCTCGTTACCGCCAAAGATGAAGATACGCCCGTCCACCTTTGGGGGTGCTGACTTTGGGTGCGACTCGGTCGGCGGCGCCGGACCAGGGGGCGAACGTTGCACCTTCTGCTTCATAAGTTGGAACTTTTTAATAAGCTCCTCTTCGGCCCTGGCTACAGCCATTGCTTAAGTCCCGTCATCCAGGCCAGCAGGCTCGTTCCTCCCGGTCTTCGCTGCCTGCTCCATTGGGGGTCCCTCGACGTACTGGGATTTCCCCCAGTATCGGCACCGATGGGAGGTAATTTGTTTATTTGTTTAAAGCAATGTACTGCTCAATGAACTTAAAATTATATACGTAGTAATTAAAATGTAAACATCATATATTTTTAAAATGACAATATTAAAAGTAGGAGAAGTTATTAGGTTGATGATGAAAGGAACGCAATGACTTTTAGCGAATTAGCCTTGGCAGAGCACTCATAGGATATTAGATGGTAAAGTTCATTATAGTTATCACATAGGATTCGGAAGGGGTCGAAACGGGAGTAGTTTGACCTGCACATAGGAAGTGCTAATGGACGGAATCGTCGAGTAGCTCTGCAAGGAACGTTCCAATTGAGGGTAGCTAACAGATCAACTGAGTCGACGGCGCCAGTGATGAGTTTGTGAAGTAATATCACACCATAACAGGTCCGACGATCCTTTAAGGTAGGTAGATCCAAGAGGCGCAACCTGTCTCTATAAAAAGGCAAACGGCGTCCCTCCTCCCAGTTTAAGCCTCGTAGTGCAAAAAGGAGAAATTGCTTTTGGACGGATTCTAACATATTTTGATAGTGCTCATATTGTGGAGACCAAACACTAGAGCAATACTCAAGTGTAGGACGAATAAGAGAGACGTACAGGAGCTTAGTGGTGAAAGGGTCATCAAATTCCTTGGACTAGCGTTTGATGAAAGCTAATAAGCACTTAGCTTTATTGGAGATTGTACTGACGTGGCGATTAAAACAAATCTTATGGTCAAATAGGACACCAAGATCAACGATAGTATCAATACGTTCAAGTGCAAAGTGATCTATTGAGTATGTACAAATATATGGATTGGATCGATAAAATGACATAAATTTACATTTATCTGGATTAAGCAGTAGCTTATTGACTAGGCACCAGGATTGAAGGTTATTTAAGTCAAGCTGGAGCTGCATGTAGGAACTAGGTGAGGTCAAATGCATACACAACTTGACATCATCCGCAAACATAAGCACTTTGGAGAACTCAATTACTTGAGGAAGATCATTGATAAATAAGCCAAATAGTAAAGGACCAAGGTGACTGCCTTGTGGTACTCCCGAATTTACAGAAACAGATTTTGAATAAATGCTGTTGTACTGGACCTTTTGGGTACGATTTGTTAAATAAGAACGAAGCCATGTCAGTAGAGTTGGAGGAAATCCGAGGAGGAGGAGCTTGTGGATCAGCAGCTCATGGTTGACGGAATCAAAGGCTTTACTAAAGTCAGTAAAGATTACATCAGTCTGCTTTGTGGATTTAAAGCCTAGACTTTTAAAGGTCGTAAACTCAAGCAGGTTAGTTGTTGTAGACCGGCACTTTGTGAAACCATGCTGCTTAGAGGATATTATGGAGCGACACTGGTGCTGCAGTTGATCGCAAATAATTTTTTCAAAGAGCTTAGGAATAGCACTAAGTTTGGCTATACCGCGATAGTTGCTGATATCAGATTTACTACCTTTATTATGTAGCGGAATAAGATAGGATTCTTTCCAAATAGCTGGAAATGTGCCGATAGCAATTGACTTTTGAAAAAGCATAGTCAGTGGAACTGCAAGTGGTATGGCGCAATGTTTGCCGATAGCAATTGACTTTTGAAAAAGCATAGTCAGTGGAACTGCAAGTGGTATGGCGCAATGTTTGGAACCATATCGGGACCCGCAGAGAATGATAATTTAATCGAGGATAGGCTACGCAGAACTTCATCTTCATCAATTAGAGGGCTGAAAATGGCATCAGTGTGGGGTAGCTGGTAGGAGAAGCTACAATTGATCCTGGGAGTATTTGTGGAATAGGTGGATTGGAAAAAATCCGCAAACAGGTTGCCAATATCTTGATCATTAGATGCAGATACATTATTTAATTGAAGTGATGGAGGAAATCTGTTGGCTTTGCGCTTTGAGTTGACGAAGGAGTAAAATAATTTTGGATTGCTGCGAAATTCGTTTTTACAGCGTAGTAGATAGCTGTTATAACATTCAGAATTATGCAGAAAGTAACTGGATTTAGCAACGCTGTATTTGGAAAAATCAGAATGAAGTCCTGTTTTGGCATACTTCTTATAAAGTTTAGTTTTTATATTTTTTAAGTGAGCCAAGTTTTTGGAAGACCATGGAGGGCTGTTAGAGTTTCTAACAACTGTGAAAGGGACTAATTCATCAAATATGGAATAAAGGACTTTATAAAAAGTTGAAATAGCCTCATCAAGATTCAGACTATCAAGATAAGACCAGTCCACTGAAGAAAGGGATCTCGACATTTGCAAATAGTTGACATGCCGAAAGCAACGAGTCCGCAATGGGGCCTCGAAGGTATTAGGTACTCGAAAAATACCACTAATGGATAGTTGCAGTGTAGGATGATGATAGTCCTCGGGAGTGGTCAATGGAGTGGTACGTGTGACAATGGCATCGCAAAGATCAGACACAAATATAAGATCTAAAAATCTTTCATTCGCGTTAGAAATTGAGTTAACTTAACCAAGAGATAAGTCAATAAGACCGTCGACTAAATCGTTTTGATCGCCAGGAACTAGGAAAATTAGATCGACACAAGGAGACCAGGATAGGTAAGGAATATTAAAGTCACCCAATATTATAAGATGGTCAGAGTCAGAGGCATATGAGGAGATATTCTGGATAGCGGAGAGGTGTCGCATATAAATCAAATCCTCTGAGCCGGGAGGAATATAGGTGCAGGTTACAAATATGTTGCAGTTAGGAAGACATATTTTGACTGAAATGAATTCAATATCACCAACATCTGGAATGGATATAACTTGGGATGATATTTCAGACTTTATTGCGATTAGGACACCCCCACCTCGTTTAGAGGGACGGTCACGTCTATAGATAAAAAAATTATTGGTAAGTATTTCATTATCAGATACCGTAGGATTTAGCCATGTCTCAGTAAAGGCAATAACGCTGAAATCGAAAGCAGCGCTATCTGCATGCAATCTAGACAGCTTACTGAGAAGGCCACGGACATTTTGATAATGTAATACAAAACCTAGTTTTTTGGAACTGACGGATTTGTATTTGTAGATGGTTCTTTCCGATCAAACTCGTGTACAATCGTATTAACTGGCCATAGTGCAGGATTTAAAGCACGCGGAAAATATGTATCAGGCAAAACTATTTTAAACGATGAAACTTTTCTTTTGTAAGCAAAATTAAATTTTGTAACAACAAAGTGTTCAGGAGAGGCTTGAAGCTCGTCGCTTAGGTGGCCTTTAATTTCGTCAACGGTAGTATCAGGCCTTAGACGAGAGACAAAAATGGCCTTTTTTGGCAGGCGTGCCTGTGGCGCTACGGCTTCAAGGCGTCTACGGTTTGCGCCTGCTGGATGAACATCGTTAACCGCAGCCAGAAGTGGCCTGCGAGTTCTTTTGGAGGGACCAGGACCATCATGAACGCCGGCATTAGCGCCGGTTAAGTTTAATGGTGGGACATCAGGAGTTACTTGGCCAGAGGATACTGGCGGTACCGTTATAACGGAGGATACCGGCGGTACCGCTTTAGCAGAATGTGGTAAATTTTTTAAGGCACCAGGATCAGGCTCTGGATGAGAGCCTGGGGCCAGGTCTGGACAAATAGGCTTAGGAGTTAAAAAATTTAGCACTGGAGCAGGAATTGACAATCTATTAGGAGACAAGGTGGATTCCATGGCAGCGGATGCACCAGGTTATTCGAGGATACGCAGTTATTATCAATTTCACTGGCGTTAGCAGAAACTAATGAAACGTACATTAGTGAGTTATTGGAGGAGCCAGGATCCCTCATGGATGAGGGTGGATAGGTAGGAGTAAGATGGTTCATTAAATGGCCAGTTTGAGGAGAAGAAATTTTTGTTGGTGTTTCCTTAATTATTTTTAGCCCATTAAACTGGGACTCCACGGCTGTCAGCTTCTCGTGAAGGTGACCAAACATCTTTTTGATCTCCATGAAGCCAGTCCGTGTTTGCCGCATAAAGGCACGCATCTCGTCCGTAATCTCACGGCACGCGGAGCAGGTCCAAAGAAATCCAATTCTTTTGGAAATAAGATCTCCAATGCGACCATTTACACCAGCACCGGAGCACTTACAATGCGCGGTGTTCTCGCATAGCCAGCACAACAAATAAGTTTCGCCAGCAATTACGCCGTTGAACTCGCATTTTTTAGCTGTGCAGGATAGACTCATTTTTGAAAGCACTACAGGTCACTGTGCAGAGTGAAGAAAGAGCGGCGAAAGCTTAAGGCAACGTGTGGAGTGCAGCGTAATCAAGAGCAGCAAGCTAAAACGTTCGGATTTAAGAGCGTAAATTAGCAGTTGGGCATACACTGATCGGTGGATTTAGGCGACACGCACAAAGCGGAGAGCGGGAAAAGTGCCGTTAGAGTGGTAACGGACCGGCAGCTCCGAGAGTCGTAAAGGAGGAGAGCGGGAGAATAAAAACAACAACACAATACTTGCTGTGACAAAGCGGATGCTTTTTTATTGTTTGCTGGACTGACGGTGATATTTGGCTTGTTTATAAATTAAATACGTTTATATTAACTGTCCGAGCTCGGATTTGTTTTTAAAGGAAAGAGTTTGTGAACCACAGAACTTGTAGGATAATTTAGCGATTAAATTAAAAATTGTATCACGCAATTAAACAAAAGATTCTGGAGCAACAGAAAAACACGACCGGCTTAGGCAAAGGTTTATGCTTTTTTTGATCCGCTCCGGCTCGGTCCCCAGTGCCTCGTCTAGTGATGCGCCGCCGCGGCGGGGTGGTTGGGAGTTAGCCAGTACCTTGGCCTTTAGCTAATTTTCTCCCCAGGAGCAAAGTTGGAAGTATAAAGGGGATGCGATTGCCTAGGCTGTTTAGAGGAAATTCAAGTTTTGAATTATTTTAACAGCGCAGTTTTAGTGCCACTGTAAGTCTTGTCCCTCTGTATGCCTGCACTCCAGCACTGCGATCAGTCGCACTGTTAACCAGAAGTGTGCTGTTACGCGCGGCGCTGTAAGGTCTCTTTTAACCTCGGCGCTTTTCAACCCTGTTTATCAGCTGGCGTTTGTTTACCAGGAAAACGCGGGAGGATAGAAAGCGACTGGTGGAAACTGTGAGCGAGGAGGCGTTTGTAGAGAAAGTTGCGGGACTCGGTGGGCGCGGGAGGGGCTTCCCCCTAACCGACAGGCTAGATCGCCGGGTTCGCAAGTGCCCAATATTTTGAAGATGCACAAAGGGTTAAGAAGGCGCAGATCTTGGTACGTACCTGTGACCCCAAGTGTCTCGTTCTGACAAAAATTTGCACTTTGTGCGTGTGTACGTGTGTGTGCGCATTGCAGCTGACTAAGGAAGTGAGATTCGCTTAGATTTAAATTCATGACAACACTGATATTCTTTTGCTAAAACAATATTTCATTTACATTTCTCCAACAGATTTAAAACATTTTCTTACAGATTTTTGTGTTTTAAAATTCAAATCGCATTGAAAATATTAAAAGAACACTAAATATTCAAATCAATTGATTCTCTTGCTCTTCCTTACACGTGCCTCAAATTGTTTAAACATATGGAAATGTTTAAACAATTTGATTCACGGCACCCCCTTCCACCTGTCTTCCTGTCGTTATTAATTTAATCATTCATTTTTCACCTTAATTAGATTAGACATCAAACTTTTAAGAACACAGGGCGGCAACACTACTACTATTTTGACCGCAGCTGTATGTTTTCAAGTTTTTTGACTATGTTTTCTGGAATTTATTTCTGCCTTAAAAAAAATCCTAAAATTATTTTAAGTATGGGGTTTGAAAGATAAAGAGTGTATCTTTTAAAAAACTTTAACATCGAATCAAACCATGCATCCGTTTGCCCCTGAGATCTCTGGAAAGTTGGCCAATTTCAGCATTTTTCGAACTTTGAGGTCCTTTTGCTAAGAATCCTTGCGTCGGGGAACTTTTTGGAAAACGCAGCTTAACTAAGGAATTCGTAACGAATCCAAAAATATAGCATCCATAGAGGTAAATTTTTGATGCTGCATAGTGATTTTTGTCCTATTAATTTAAATTTAATTTTTTGACCGTTCCTATGGCAGCTATATGATAAAGTAATCCGATTTTTTAAAAAATTAATTTGAAATTCAGAAATATTTGAAAAATAATATTCCCAAGAGTAGAAGGTAATATTTCAAAAAAACACCGAAGCTAGATTCCGATTTTTCCTATGGGAGCTATATGATCTCTATATTAATATAAGGGAAGGTACAAAAAATGTCCAGTAGCAAATTCCACCCAGAACGGATTGACATAAAAATCTAAAAAAAATCACATTAACTCGGAGAATAATTAGGAGCCGCGTGTGAGGTATAAATTAGATCAATAAACGACCCCAAAGTGCCCCAAAATTCGATTTGTTTTTTTTTTTAATTCTTTCTTTTGCCATTTCTCTGTTATAAATGTTGTTAAATTGATTTAAAAATGTGATGTTCATAATCTTATGGCATACCCGCAAATAACTGCATTTAAATTTTTTGGAAATGCAGCCTCCTTTACCAAGTCCCCAATATTTCCTAATTTTGTTGTGCCCTCTGACGCCACGGCCTCCACATATGTATGTATGTATGTTCTGCTGGCGCACTTTGCATGAAGTCGTACACGTATGTGTGTATGTCATGCTGTCGCACTTTAAGTGAGACCGCGCAAGGGGAATTGAAGTGTGACCGCGCAAGGGGAAAAAAAATGAAAATACCACAGTCATAGCAGATTTAAAATGCGCGGTTAAAAAATCGATTATATCGAAAATCGATTTCTTTGCACCATTTTTATACCCGTTACTCGTAGAGTAAAAGGGTATATTGTATTCGTGCAAAAGTATGTAACAGGGAGAAGGAACCCTTCAGTTCCAGAAATCAGTTTTCACTCGTGAATCACCAGGTGAATCACTCGTGACATGTCATTTGTCACTCGTGACTCACTCGTGACTTTCCATAGAGACATTTGTTCGAGATTTCTTACCCCGTACCATAGTGACAGCTCAAATGACAATTTCTTCGAAGTCACCGGTGATATCACCTGTGCCTTATACGAATTTGTCATATGAGACGTCACCACCCTGTGACATGTCACGCATGATTTCACGAGTGACTTTTTCCAAAATGTCATCAGCAATTTCATTCCAAAAACAAAAAATTACAAACAAATTTATATTTTCAATTCATTTATTTAATTTTATTTATTTCAATTTATTTTTATACCCGTTACTCGTAGAGTAAAAGGGTATCTTGTATTCGTGCAAAAGTATGTAACAGGGAAAAGGAAGCGTTTCCGACCCTATAAAGTATATATATTCTTGATCAGGGTCACTAGCCGAGTCGATCTAGCCATGTCCGTCTGTCCGTCTGTCCGTCTGTCTGTCTGTATGAACGCTGAGATCTCGGAAACTACAAAAGCTAGAAAGTTGGGATTAACCACACATATTCTTGGGCATCCTACGCAGTGCAAGTTTATTTCAGACGAGCGCCACGCCCCCTCGAACGCACATTTTTAAAGATTTTGGAAAAGTGTAAAGTGCGATTTTGTTGCGTTTATTTATACCTATCTACCTATCTATCTATCTATACCTACATTTTTCAAATTGGACCATTCGTTAAAAAGTTATGCCCGATCAAAGTTTAATATCTCCATCTCCCTCGCACGTCCTTTAGCTGAGTAACGGCTATCTGATAGTCGGGGCACCCAACTGTAGCGTTCGATCTTGTTTTTTATCTAAACGTTACATTTTAAAAAAGATTTTCCTGTATGCAAAATCATGCTGCTCCACACACAACCACTAGATATGAGCGTGTGTACGTGTGTGTGCCCATTGCATCTGACTAAGAAAGTGAGATTCGCTTAGATTCAAATTCATGATAACACTGACATCCTTTTGCTAAAAGAATATTTCATTTATTTCCAACAGATTTAAAACATTTTCTTACAGATTTTTGTGTTTTAAAATTCAAATCGCATCGAAAATATTAAAAGAACACTAAATATTCAAATCAATTGATTCTCTTGCTCTTCCTTACACGTGCCTCAAATTGTTTAAACAAATGGAAATGTTTTAACAATTTGATTCACGGCATCCCCTTCCACCTGCCTTCCTGTCGTTTATTAATATAATTCTAATTAAGGTGAAAAATGAATGATAACAGAAATTGATTTTTTTACATTGCTTTGCATACATATTTGTTTCCGTTATAAGAGTTGTCTACTGTGGTAGCAAAATCGCCAAGAGTATTTGGTTATTATTTACCTTTCGTTACCTATGTGCATAAATTACCTTGGCTTCATTCTTAGGTAATTAATTAAATATCAAGTAGTAACATCTTTAAAAGAAGGAAACGTAACTCGGTTTAAATAGTTTTAAAATTTCGTCTTTGATTAAAAAAAAATACAGAGACAAAGGCGGAAAGGTAAAACGAGGTGGCAAAGCCAAGATCAACAGGATTTGTTTTGAAGGACCGATAAAATCAACAGGATTTATTTTGAAGGACCAATAAAATAAAATCCAGTCTAAAATGTTCCTTCCTTTCAAAAATGTTCTTATTCTAATAATATGAGCGTCCACTCAAGGGCAATCGTATTGCTGCAATTTATTGAAATTAGAATTGGAGACATCCCATCACATTCTCATAAATCTTAGAATTTTCGTAAATTTAAAATAAGTAGCAACGATCTGCACACATATTTGCATAGTTTTCTATCTTAGTTTCCGCAGGCGAAGCTGCGGGATACCGGCCCTGCTAGTTAACTAATATATTTTCAGCACTTAACATCTTTTCTCGCAGAAAGGATTCCCTCAGGGCTAATTCGACTTGGCTAGTCATCCTGATCAAGAATATATATAATTTATAGGGTCGGAAACGCTTCCTTCTCTCTGTTACATACTTTTGCACGAATACAATATACCCTTTTACTCTACGAGTAACGGGGTATAAATAGATTTTGTTGTATTTGTATTATTTATTTTATTTGTATACGAGCTATACCCGAAGCGACTTCGTTCGCTTAAAATTATTTTGGAGTACGGTTGTCAGGACTTTCTTATTTCCAGAAAAATTGACACGTTTTTTTAATATGATTACTTTTAAAACTTCTGTGTAAACAACATTTTTAGAAGATCCTTAAGGATCGAGAATAAGGCTACTGGCAGAGCTAATGAGAAAAACAATCTTCTCTAAGATCAAGTCCAGCCAGCTTCCAAGTCTGCCCCTGCGATTAATTTATAGCTATTGCAAAGCAATCTTTTAGAGGGTGTTGTAGCCTCTTAAATTGAAACGGCAGACCGGACGGTATTAATAGGATCCTGTTTTCCCCTTCCCGGATCCGGATCCCGTAAATACAGTTTCTTCGATTACATTCTTATGAAGACCTTTTATATGCAATCGTATCCCATTGCATAACTTTGGGGGACCTAAATTTCGCAAAACCATTTTGGGTGCTCCAATCTTAAGAGACGGATTATGCTATGGAATCCTTACTAGATTCAAAGATTCAACAGGGTAATAAACCGCATTGTCAACATCAGGGACAGAGTCGACCGATTTATAGGAGACTTCTTAACCATCAAATGAGTTTAGCAATAATGTATTGGTTCCGGTTGCTCTTGTATTTTTCGTTGTTAAAACGAAGCGCACAGATAGCCAATCTTCACATTTCATGATGTGTTAGAAAAACAAAGAACCGTTTTTTGGCTTGTTTTTTGTCCAAATAGGTCGTAAAATGGGGGATATACTATTAATGAAAAACTTCAATGTTCCTGGTTTTAAAATGAACTCAAAAAAATGATCAAAATTTGTACTAAAAAGAGTTTTTTTTAAACCAAAATTGAATGAATTTAAACCCTACCCCTTGCCACACCACGGTCAATCTTGTGCTAGTTTCTCTCTCTTTAGGCAAGATTTCTCAGAGAGTTCATTGTGCGCTTGATCGTCCCCATTTCTTACCCTTGCTACTGTCCTAACGCTGACTATCATTATATCCTTCTCATTTCCAAAAAACAAATTGTGGCAAGGAGGAGCAAGTGTATTTTTTAGTATAGCCCTCTTCTAACTTGCGATCTCATCCTTGTCGAATCAATAAAAATTAAAAACATATAATAAATTAATTTGATCCATGTGAAAGTCCCGAATTTTTGTGCTTGCTTTCAGTTCCAATGTTATCAATACAATTTTATTGAGCGCACAAATATATTTGTTTGTAAATTGGAATTTGTTTTTTCAAATTTATAGTTTTGAATGTAATGAAAACTTTTGTACAAACACGCAAAGATTGCCATCCCATGCATTCGAATCTTAAGATTTTGCCTTTGCTTACAAAATATGTAGTAAGTTTGTCTATTTTCTTCCATGGCCGAAATTAAATAGAGCTCTTAATTCTGCTACAAAATGAAAAATACTTTTTGAAAAAAAAAAACAAGCATTTGATCCACAGAACTGACTATTGATCGAAAATCATATTTATCAGAGCAGATAAGATATAAGATTTTAAAATCCAAAAGAAATTTTAACTTAAATTGCCCCCTTCCACACAGCACTTCCCCCTCGCCCTCATCAGCTTTCTTGGCTGTTGCTCTCTCGGCCGTCGCTCTCTTGGCATCCGCAATAACTTAGAAAATCTAAATAAATTCTTTAAAAATACTAAAAACAAGAAAGGAAGCTAGCTTCGGCCAACCGAAGCTTATATACCCTTGCAGATCATTCCTATTCATTTACAAAAACATTAATTTAAATGAACTTTCGTATATGTTACAACGATCCAAATTTTAGCTGCTTTCGTATTACTTTGCCATTAATTTTTTGATCCTTCCCGTGGCAGCTATATATGTAATATAGCCGTCCGATTTTTGTTAAATTTGACTCGAAATTTTGAAATGTTAAAGAAAAGCCATATCCCAGAGAAGAAAAGAATGTTATAAAAATTAACAAAGATATAATTTTTTTTTATTAATTACCATTAAATTTTCCGACCGTTCCTATGGCAGCTATATGATATAGTAATCCGATTTTTTTTAAATTTTATTCGAAATTCAGAAATCTTTAAAAAACAGTATTCCCAAAAGTAGAAGGTAATATTTCAAAAAACACCAAAGCTAGAATTTTTTTTACGTTTTTTACGTTTTTTTTTTCGATCCTTCATATGGGAGCTATAAGATTTAGTTGTCCGATCCGGTCGGTTCCGACGTATATACTACCTGCAATAGAAAGAAGACTTTTGGGAAAGTTTGAGCCCGATAGCTTTAAAACTGAGAGACTAGTTTGCGTAGAAACAGACGGACAGACGGACGGACAGACGGACAGACGGACATGGCTAGATCGACTCGTCTTGTCTGTTCAAGAATATATATACTTTATGGGGTCGGAAACGTCTCCTTCACTGCGTTGCAAACTTCTGACTAAAATCATAATACCCTCTGCAAGGGTATAAAAATGTTAAAAACTTGAAAAATTAAACTTAGGCATTTGGGCCATAGAATAACTAATGATCCAAAAATCATCTTGATCGGAGCAGCGGTTTTGATTTTTTAAATTGAAAAGTTAACTTTAAATGTAGCCCCCAAATTATGGGGGATATCGAAATTTCATTTAGAAATCTAATTAGGTCTTTTCAATACCTAAAATTCGGCAAATTTCAAAATTCCAACCACTTTAGAAGTTAAGCAATCAAATAGACCAAATTTTTTAGCTTCCAAATATTAATGTGGCAGCTGATTGCGGCCACTTGGGGGACATGTCGGATCTTAGTGGGCGTTTAGATCCCCAATGGAATACTGTGCAAAAATTTGGTTGTTCTAGCTCTTACGGGTTGGGCTGTAGTCGTATCCCCTTAAAAATCTGTCTTTCATTTTATAATCTTTAGAGATTGTGAGATTTTTAAAACTTCAGATCTTTAGTTGCTCATTTCAGACAACATGTTGTAAACTTTATGTATACTATTTATTTACTAGCTATACCAGAAACTACTTCGTACCCTTAATATTAGTTTGGAGTACGGTTGTCGGGACTTTCTTATTTCCAGAGAAATTGGCGCGTTTTTATACCCGTTACGTGTAGTTTGTATTCGTGCAAAAGTATGAAACAGTTAAAAGGAAGCATTTCCGACCCTATAAAGTATATATATTCTCGATCAGGGTCACTAGCCGAGTCAAACGCTGAGATCTCGGAAACTACAAAAGCTAGAACGTTGGGATTAACCACGCAAATTCTTGCGCTTCCTACGTAGTTTGTTTCAGCCGAGGGCCACGCCCTCTGTCTGGCGCCAACACCTTTTAAGATTTCGGAAAAGTAAATATGCATCAAATGAGTTTAGCAATATTTTATTTATACCTGTTGCTCTTTCATTTTTCATTGTCAAAATGGCGCGCTCAAGTAGCCAATCTAAGCTTTTACATGATATGTTAGAAGTACTTAAAATTTCTGGAGGGCGTCCTACAATTTAATTTTTTGCTCAGATCCGTCGTTAAAAAGGGGATATACGATTAAGGTAAAATTTCAAAGCTCGTGGTTTTAAAATGAATTCAAAAGAGGAGCAAAATGTGAACTAAAGAAGGTTTTTTTTTAAATCATAATTGTGAGATCTAATGATCAGTCTTATTTCTCTCTCTTTGGGCGAGCTCTCTCACAGAGTTCAAAAAAGGAGTTCTGGCAAAGGACAGCAAGTGTATTATTTGTTTAGCCCTCATCTAATATTTGCGATCTCATGTAAAATCAATGAAAATACATATAATGAATGTGATCCAAGTAAAAGTCGTGAATTTCTATCAGGGACCGTAATCATTATAAGTTAAATAATACAAATTACTTGGTAATGATTAAATTTCCATTTTTATATATTTTTCTTCAATGATAATATTTATTGAAATCAGATTGGCGAAAAGTCTTTTAGGAGGGCCGCGAGGCTCTGATGAAAAAAAAAAAAAAATCGTGGAGGTAGCTTTGATAGCCCCTTAGACGGCTGTAAAATCAAATTGGCGAAAAGTCTTACAGGAGGGCCGCGAGGATCTGATGAGTTTTATTTTGAGCAAAAAAAAATACAAATCATTATTAATCATTATTTTTGAGACATTTTTTTTTATCAAAAATAATTATTATGCTTTATTCTATTGCTCTAAAATAAAGATA
This sequence comes from Drosophila pseudotakahashii, assembly GCA_035046095.1. Classification (NCBI taxonomy): domain Eukaryota; kingdom Metazoa; phylum Arthropoda; class Insecta; order Diptera; family Drosophilidae; genus Drosophila; species Drosophila pseudotakahashii. The sequence continues at coordinate 183,772 of JAWNOE010000277.1, forward strand.
ACGAAAAGATAAAAATCATAAATTTAAAAATCATGGCGGGAATGAATAGATTGGACAGCGATAAATATTTTGGTGAAAGTCATTTGTTTTTAGGGCTATTATAGGTGGCCGATTTTTTTGTTTGAAGAAATTAAAATAATCATTATTTTCGGTCCCTGCTTTCTATCAGTTACAATGTTATCGATTCAGAAATATTTCTGTTTGTAAATTGGAATTTGTTTTTTCCAATTTCTTGTTTTAAATAAAATGAAAACATTTGTACACACACGAAAAGATTGGCATCCCATACAAAAGTAGCGAAGTAACTTAGTTTTTCCGGTTCCACATTTGATCGATAGTTATTCATTTTAAACTCGACAAATTTTGCATTTGCTAAAAGGAAATTAAAAACACTGTGCAGCATTTTTAGTGCTTTTTAAATTTACCTCGATGGATGCTATATTTTTAGATTCGTTACGAATTCCCAAGTTAAACTGCGTTTTATATGCGAAAAATGCTGAAATTGGCCAACTTTCCAGAGATCTCAGAGGCAAACGGATGCATGGTTTGATTCGATGTTAAAGTTTTTTCAAAGATACACTCTTTATCGCACTCCCTTAGCTGAGTAACGGGTATCTGATAGTCTCTCTTGTTTTATTTGTATTTAAACACATTATCTATTTTCAAGTAAAAACTTACCCACTTATTATGTGTATGTATTGTATTGTACATGTATTGTTCATATAAGCAAATTAAAACATATCCAAATTTACATACATATATACCTGATGAAGTAACGTTTTTGATTATTTACAGTTCAAACTTTCGTAGTTGGTCAAAAATGTGAGTCTTAAGATTAACAATGCGGTTATTCCACGTAATTGTTCTGCTCATTCATTAGAGAAATTTTTTCTCAGCCTATACGTTTTACGTAGGTGCGAGCAAGACAAACATATTTCACCTGTAATGAGCAATTAATGAGCAAAATTCTAAAAACCGATAGGCACTTCTGGTATTTGTCCCTATTTTTAAATATCTTAATACTGTACTACCTGGATCGTTACGTCAATGAGTTATGACACGTCATTCCTTAGAACTACTTTGAAAAGGGATAAATAGTTCGATGCTTTTTGGTTTAGGGCTCACCTAACAAAAACTGGTAAAAAAATTATATTTCCTGTCAATTATTTCTTAAACCTAAATAACATAAATAAACCTAAAATTCAAATTTTTAACTTGTGTTTTACAAGCGGAATCAACCGTTTGCTGTAATATAATCCAATGTTACTAAACTCGATAGTCATTGTAAATATTCGTCTGCCTTTGAGAGTGTATTTTAGTTAAGGATTCAACTAGGTTGTTATCGGAATTGATCGATAGCTCAAGAAATATCTATATATCTCCGGAGGAGATCGAAATATATTGGGAAAAAACGCAAAAATAAAAGCACCCAGACCTCGAGCCAGCCAAACCAATTGTTTGATTTCATCAAAAAGGTCGCCAAACACCAACAACTTAACCAACGGAAGGCACGCCGTAAACATAAACAGGATGGTTTATGCAAAACTAAAAACAACATATAACGACGAGACGAAGATGATCATCAAACGCTTCCAAACCAAATCGATGCAGATGGCAAAACTTCAGTCAAGTACATAATTCTTACTTAAATGTAGAAAAACAAAACTAATACCTAAGTTTATTCAACGCACAACCAGACTTGACCAAATATTTAGATCGAACAAACAAACACCAAAACACATAAGAGAACTTATAGACAGACATACTCACTTTTTCCAAACAAAATTACTAAACATTCTTATTAAACTGAGGCATAACATTATAAAAGAACAATCAAAACAACTCACTATCACAAAAACAAAGCTTAGCAACGCGCTGAAGAGCGAAGATGCAGAAGAGTTTTTTGAGAGCGAACAGCTGCTAACACAAACAAAAACAAAAATCTGGAGAGAGACTCAACAAAAGAAACACGAAAATCTGAGACAGGAACGAAAGTCTAAGGTTTATGGCAACAACAACGGAACGAAATGGTTCGTAAACAGAACAAACACTGAGTTCCCGCCAGACGTGGAAGCACTCTTAGGAAAAGGTCCAAAGTTCGCACTCCCTATAGCAGCAAAGAAATTCCCGCTCTTAAAATGCATAGCTGACGGAGAGGAACTTGTGCAAAGCAACAACGAAAAAGAGACACAATAGGCAGCCAGAACAAAATATTCTCTTCTCTTAAGTGACGCTTTGACGAGACACAGGTTGACAGCAAGGGACCATGTCATATTAGACACAGTGGGACAAACCCAAGATTTCTTACGAAAAAATAGGGACATAATAATTTTGAACGCAGACAAAGGAAACGTGACTGTCGCCATGAAAAAAGAGGACTATAAACACAGAATGACATCCTTGTTGGAGGATATAGGTATTTACCGAAAACTACGACAGGATCCCACACTAAAGTTACAAAGTAAAAATAATCAATTGGTAGAACAATTAAGTAAATTAGAAATTATAACTAATAGGGAAAAATATAAGCTCACAACACACACCTTACCCCCTAGAATCTATGGAGTACCAAAAATCCACAAACCTGACATGCCTCTGAGACCAATTTGCTCGATGATAAATTCGCCTAGCTATAATCTCTGTAAATTCATGTCCAACATTTTAAAAAACTTGACAACAAAATCTTCGTTCAACGTTAAAAGTGCAATAGAGTTTAAAGTCAGAGTCAATGATACGTATATATGTGACGATGAATGTCTTGTATCGTTTGATGTTGTATCGTTGTTTCCTAGTATACCCACCGACTTAGCCATACAGGTAATACAATCAAAATGGAAAATGATTGAAGAATTCACTAGCATACCAAAGAAATTGTTAGTAGAAATATTACGGTTCTGCATAACGGAAAACAGGTACTTCAGATATGAAGACAACATTTACACACAACTTAAAGGACTACCGATGGGATCCCCGGCATCACCAATTATAGCGGACATCATAATGGAAGAAGTACTTGCCAGAGTTAAAAACACGAGGCTACTTAGCAAATATGTGGACGATTTATTTGCTATAGTGAAGAAAGAGGACGTCCAAAAAACATTGGACACATTAAACTCATATCACAAGGACATAAAATTCACAATGGAAATGGAAGTAGAGGATAAATTACCGTTTTTAGACTCATTACTATGCAAAGTGAACAATACGATAAAATTAGATTGGTACCAAAAACCAACATCATCAGGCAGAATAATTAATTACCACTCCAAGCGCCCCCGTAACATGATTATAAACACAGCAAAAAATCAAATTAGAAGAATTTTAGACACCAGCGACGAAGTATTCCACGAGAAAAACAGGATGCGAATTTGGACAATCCTTAAAAACAATGACTTTCCAAACGCAATAATACATAAAATGACACAAGCATATTACGAGGAAGAGAATAACAAAATAGATATAGACAAACCTAGAACTTACAAATCTGTGATATATGTACCTGGATTCTCCGACAGACTAAAATCGTCGAACATATATGACAAAGAAAACATCAGAATAGCACACAAACCAGCCCAAACAACGAATATTTTCTTCTCTAACATGAAAAACAAAATAGACAAATTAGACAAAAATAATTTGATTTACAAGATTCCTTGTGCAGGAGACAAAAATACAAACTGTGATAAAGTATATGTTGGCACGACGAAATGTAAATTAAAAACGAGAATCTCTGGACATCGATCGGACATGAACAAAATACACGAAATAAATAGCAAAAAAACAGCACTCGCGACACACTGTAAAAGTACCGGTCACAGGCCAGACTTCAATGCAGTGAGCATATTACAACAAGAAGAGCATTACAACAAACGACTCACAATAAAAATGCTTCACATTATAAACACACCTACAAACATTAGGCTCAACTTTAAAACAGACACAGACAATTGCGGACATATATACAGACACTTGTTAGAAAAGAACAAAATCAGTTTAAAACTCCACGGCGGACAGAACGGACGTCGTGCGCTTTGATTTAAAAGCATTGTAGGTATAAACAAGGTTTAAAATGTTTTTCATGTCATTAAACGTAATTATTGTTAATATATGTAGCCCCTGAAGACGATCTCCGGAGGAGATCGAAATATATTGGGAAAAAACGCAAAAATAAAAGCACCCAGACCTCGAGCCAGCCAAACCAATTGTTTAAAATTAATTATTTCTTGAGCGGTATTTTAGTATTTTTTTTGAGCATGAGTACTGTCGTCCAAAAACTTCAACAAAAATTTTGACAACAAAAAAAATTGTGACTTTTTTATTGGAAGTTTTTGGTTATGGACGACTTTTTTTTTGGATTGAGTACTTTCCCTTAATAAAAATACATAAAAAACTGTAATTTTTTCAAGTTTTTTGTTATACCCTTGCAGAGGGTATTCATCGCTATCGCGATGAAACTTTCCCAAAAGCGAGCCGGACATAGGAATAATCAAACAAATATAAGAGAATTCATTGTAACTTTGTAGGAAGCAAGCGTTTTGATTTTTGACAACTTAAAAACATAATGTTAAATAGGCACGCAGAATCTGAAATCCCTGGAACGGCACTGATATAGTAAGCATTAAACTACAAGTATTTACTTTATTTGCAAGGGTATATAAGCTTTGGCTGGCCGAAGCTAGCTTCCTTTCTTGTTCTTATATAATTTTAACCAATTTGTAATTTTTTTTCATTTGTGCCCCGACTATCAGATACCCGTTACTCAGCTAAATGGAGTGCAAGGGAGATATACAACTTTGACCGCGCATAACTTTTTAACGATTGCACTATGGGAAAAAGTCAATTTTTTTGGCATAAAATTGACTTTTTTTAAACGTTATTTTTAAAAATAAAATATATTTTTTAAATTTACATACCCTAATTACCCTTTGTTGTGTGCGTAAATTTGTCAGAAATCTTTGCAAACTTTCTCGACTTTTTTTGTGGTGAAACAATTTGGATAATTATTTCTGATAATGGAAAATCGTAGCGAAGGTATTTATAAATTTATCTTAAATTACATGTTTTGATTATTATGACTTGTCGTCTAACTGTGAACGGTTTTATATGTGTTCCTTTTAGCTTAAAACTAACAAGTTTGTTTGTGTTCCGTGGAGTATAAGTTAGTAATGCCACAAAGTTGCAAAAAGGTAAAAACGCAAAGGTTTTACCAAATGTATCCTTATAATCGCAAAACTAATCATTTTTGCAACTTTTTGCACGTTTATTCTAAAAAATTACTTTTGTCCAGCCACTTATAACCTTACAAAAAAATTAAAACAACATAAGTGATGTCTAGTAATAAACCTGGTTGCAAAAGGCTCAAATATAAAGAAGCAGAATCCCCATTAAAGCTGAAATTTTCCACCACTCATAGATCATATTTAATTTATTGTAAATGATGGCAATTTTTGTTTTTCTTGACAAAATTAAAAAATTAATGATTTCGGTAATCATTTTACCGTCTTACCAATACAAACAAAAATTTTCTTAAGTCCCTGCCAATGATTTTATTAAATGCGGCGTGGGCAGGGGGTGGAAGGCAATGGTCCGATTCAAAAAGCTACGAAACCGAAATTACACCTTAATCTTAACAGTATATATAAAAAATTTCACATTTGTTTCTTTAAAACAAGAGAGAACGCTATAGTCGGGTGCCCCGACTATCAGATACCCGTTACTCAGCTAAAGGGAGTGCGAGGGAGATGGAGGTAGAAAACTTTGATCAGGCATAACTTTTTAACGAATAATCCGATTTTCGATAGGTATTTTTAAACACAATAAACATTTTTACTTTTCCGAAATATTAAAAGGTGTGGGCGCCAGACAACTTCTTAAATCGTTTAATTGTGTTCGGTAGGCGATTTTGGGCGTTAGAGGGGGCGTGGCCTTTGGCTGACATAAACTTGCGCTGCGTAGGAAGCTCGAGAATATGCGTGGGTAATCCCAACTCTCTAGCTTTTGTAGTTTCCGAGATCTCAGCGTTCATCCGGACGGACAGACGGACATGGCTAGAGCGACTCGGCTAGTGACCCTGATCAAGAATATATATACTTTATAGGGTCGGAAACGCTTCCTTCTACATACTTTTGCACGAATGCAATATACCCTTTTACTCTACGAGTAACGGGTATAAAAAGTAGGCCAGCTGCGGCTCGTCACAGGTCGCTGTGTAGATCTGACTTTTATGAAACCAAGTCTATTTTGTTAAGAAATAAAGTAGAAACTGTTTGAACCTAACATACAAAGAACATCTCAAAAACTATTGTTGTGGCACTCTTTCAAAGTCCAAAAATTATTTTTCGAGCATATTATTTTATTATTATTTATTATTATTATTATTATCCTAGCACAGCAAGTTTACACTTATATTTGTAGCACTAGTCACATTGAATTGGAAAAGCTTATTTGAACAAAAAAGACTTAAAGCTAATACTTATTACTAACAATTTTTCATTATAATTATTATTATTACGTGGGGATTGATTAATATTTTATGATAATTATTATTATTTTGACTTTAGTTTAATTTTAAGATTTGTTTTTGTTTCTATTTTACTTGAAATGTTCCTTAATTTTAGATTGAAACTGAGTTGCGCTCCTAATCGTTTTATAATTATGTGGTAGACTGTTCCACAAACGGATAGCATTTACGTAAAACTGCCTATTCGAGCATAGCGTATTATATCTCGGGCATATGAAGTTATTAGTTCTAGTTGATGTAGCTGATATAAGTTTGTTATACAAATATGAAGGTTCTTGGGTTATCACAATTTTATGGAAATATATTAGAGTCCTATAGTTAATCCATGAGATCAAGTTCAGGTCCAGAATTTTATTAGTCAAGTGTGATACATGGTCAAGACGGTTCAAATTAAAAACATATCTGATGATAGAGTTTAAGGCTACTACCAGCTTTTGCATATCACGGGTATCGCAGTGTCCAAAAACTTCCACACCATAAAATAGTGTTGGAACAAGAATCACTTTAGCTACTAACAGCCTTATTGGAAATGGTAGGAATGTTTTGGAGTATCTAAGCTGGCGCAATAAGCCGTAGGTTCGACCTGTAGCCTTCGATATGTGTTTACTCCAGCTAAGTGTGTTGCTGAACGTAATACCTAAATTATGTGCGTACTCCTCAAATTGTATCGGCATGTTGTTGATTACTAAGTTTTGAATACTTGTGGTATCGATTGGTCTCTTAGCGATCACTACACACTTGGATTTTTTTGGGTTTATACTCAAGCCATTTTCGCTCGCCCATTTTGTCAATTACTTGAAGCATTTTATTACTAGATCTAACGCAAACATTTAACTGATTAATTGGACTACTAACATAGATTTGTACATCATCTGCATACAGGTGAACTTCACAATCGGACAAAAGACTAGGTAAATCATTCACGTACATAGAAAACAATAATGGTCCCAGGACAGATCCCTTGGGGAACTCCACGAGTAAGTAGGCTGAAGCTAGAAATCTGACTTCCCGCAACAACTGCCTGCATCCTCCCATCAAGATATGATTCTATAAGGCGAAGTGCAGTACTTGAAAAGTTAAAAAGATTCTTTAGTTTTGTAATTAAAATACCATGGTTTAAGAGTCAAATGCTTTGCTTGAAAGGTAAAAATAATTATTTCATTTTTTTGTCTTCCTATTTTATTCTTTCCTTTCTAATGGTAGGATAGGATGGTAGGATAGAAATAGGCCTATACTCATTATTTGCTTTTATTACTGGAATTATTGGCTTTTTTCCATGTTGAAGGAAAAGTGGAGGTCGTAATCGCAGTGTTAAAAATCTTGGTAATATGTGGGAGGAGTAAAGGTAACATAATTTTTAGGAATTTTGGGTTAACATTGTCTAAACCTTCAGCACTTGACTTAATTTTGAGAATACCGTCTAAAACATCACCTTGATCGACGCACACAAAGCTAAAACTATTATCACAGTAAGTAGTATTATTCAGGTACTGGTTGAAAGTTGCTTCAGGTACATCGAGCTGAGTAAACGTACGACAGAGTTCCTCGACATCAACATTGTGATCAGCACTTAGCCTACACTTCCCTATTCCTAAGTTGTTTATGTCCTTCCATGTTTTTTTATTGATGGATTGTTTTCAAATTTCGAATTAAAATGTTCACACTTAGCATCCTTAATCATTTTTGTGACTCGCGATCTTGCCTCCCGGTACTGCATACTGTAATGTTGGGTTCTGTATCGCTTCCATTTAAAATACGCCACATCCCGCAAATAAAGTTGCTTCTTGATTTCATTAGTAAACCAGGGATTTTGTCTAGGCTTGATTATTTTAGACCTGATCGGTACGCATTTGTTAAAAATATACTGTATATTATTATTTAAGACATTTAATTGACACTCGACACTTGGACATTGATATATAGGACACCAATTACAAGCAGTATATTCACGTTGAAGTTCCATGTAATTAATATTCTTATAATCTCTATAACTAAACGATTTCTCAGCATAGTCAAGGGTAATATCACAGGTTAAAAAAATGAGATCATGCTTAGAAAAAGCTGGTGCAGAGATCTGGTCATAATGTAAAATCTTTCTAGTGTCATTAATAAAGAAAGGGTCAAGTAAATATCACAGGAGTTACTAAAGTGTGTTGGCGTAGATTTATTAACAGCGTACAGACCCAACGTCTCAATAGTTATCTATTAAATGGTTTTCGCATAAAATATTGCTGTTAAAATCTCCGGCAAGAATAATGTCTTCGTATGCAGCAGACAACTCGCTTATAGTCTCCATCAAAGGATCAAAGTCTATTGTGCGATTTGGACGGTATATACAACCAACCAGAACTTTATTTCTCATAAATTTGTTCGATATTTCCAGAAAAATATACTCAATTTCACTTGCTCTTGGTTGTTTACATTTAACCCTGCAATTTAGTGTACACTTAACAAATATAGCGACACCACCAGCGTGGCCTACACGGTCAGAACGAAACAAAACATAACCATCACACCCGATCAGCAAATCAGACAAATGAGACGTAAACCAGGTCTCAGATACACATATCACATCAACATTAGATTGAACAAAAAGTAACCTGAACTCATCGATTTTCTTAAACAGGCTCTGTGCATTTATGTGAACAATTTTAAGACCCCTTTTATAATTACTTAGTATTTTTATCATGCTACCAACAGTGGAACCTTCTGTGTTAGCCGTCATTGTTTATATAATAACATTTTAGGGTCGAACTCAGCAGTAAAAATTAGTTTAAAGAACAAAAACAAAGCAAATCTTATATACTTAAATCCCCTATCTATCACTAAATGTATGACATTACAAACATAGATACAAGTATATTTAAGAGCGAAAGCTCTCCGAGGCAGCAGGCCCGTAATCAGAGTCCACTGCATGGTTTTCGGCCAGTGAAGAAGAGAGAGGAAGAGCAGCCAGCTTCTTGAGCTCATCTGAGTTATCTATGCACTGTACGCTCTCGCTCCCATTGCATCGGACATGCACGAGACCACGGCGTGTAAAAACGGCGCTTAAGATCTTCATCTTTTTCAGTCGCATTGCCTCTTTAAAAATTAGATAATTATCTTTCTGTAACTGCTCATTGACGTAAACCACCGCATCAGAGTTACAACCCAAAAGCTTTAAGGTCAGTTGTGTTTTTGCTTCACGTCGATATGCCGCGATTACTCTTAGCACCGTGATTTTTTCTCGCACATTTTCCATTTTAACAATAACAACCGGGTCGACATTGGTTTTTTGTGTTTTGCGGGCTCGAAAAATATCCCGCACCCGTGGCGGAGGAGTCATGTGTAGTGCGAAGCAGAGTTGGTGGAACATCGATCGTAAGTTTTCCCCTTCCACGTAGGGGACCCCATGGATGCGTAGGTCGGACGCATTATTGGCAATGTTATGAGCGGCCAGTTTTGCCTCTACACTTCCCACTCTCTCTCTCATTGCACGCATGTCATATTTTTGTTGTTGTTTTTACTTACAAATTACTACATTAAGTAGGTTTAGACAGTGGGCAATTTCATTAGAAACATTTCTGTAAAAGCAGCATGATGATCGTGAGATACACGATTCGCAGCTGAGTAAAACATGGATTCGAGAAAACCGTATTCAAAGTAAGGAAGAAAGGGACAAATTTATATCCAACATGTACTGGAATTTGTTTGCATAAGATGGCATGGCCACTAAGAATTTGAACGTTAAATTTAAACTTTATAATTCAAATAACTTTAACTTGTTAAATCATTAAGGTTCAAACCTGTAAAATTAATAGTGTATATTGCCATGAAACCTACAAAGTACATATGCAATTGTTTTTAATTTTATCATATCCGGCCGTAATATGCTGACGATGTTAAGCTTTGTTTGACATACAACAATATAGAGTCTGGATTCCCCTTACATTCAGACACTGACAATTTTCAAGTATGGTGTGAGTATAACCTCTTAAATTTGAGCTGCCTGAAATGTAATGTAATGTCCTTCCACAGGGGTACTCCTACGTTTATAAGTTATTTGCTTCAGAACTTGGCACTTGACCGTATATATTCAGTAAATGATTTAGGCGTTCTTCTGGACCCGAAGTTTGACTGCCACATAATGTTGACTGCTAACAAAGCTATGAGTGTTCTTGGGTTTATAAAGCGTTGGTCAAAAGAATTTGACGACCCTTATATAACCCAATTATTATTTACCTCCCTTGTCCATCCTATATTGGAGTATTGTTCTTCGGTTTGGAGCCCACAATACCAAGTGCACATTGACCGTATAGAGTCGGTACAAAAACAATTTCTTCTTTTTGCTCTTCGTAGTTTAAACGTAAGGCTACCTTCCTTCCAGAGTAGATTATTATTGCTTAATTTACCGACACTTGCAAATCGTAGAAAAATGCTTGGTACTATTTTTATGCATAATCTTATAAGAGGTGATATTGACTTTGTAGAACTTGTAAGCCGCCTAAATTTTAATATTCCCGTTAGACTAACACGTAATTATTATCCTCTATGTAATAATTATAGCAACCTTTATCATTTAATTTGCATTTCAACTTCTATCCCGGTATTAAAAACTAATATTTTAACTCATTTGCTTCTCTCCTAATTGCTTCTTTATTCTCATAATGTGTCCCGTTTTTATACCCGTTACTCGTAGAGTAAAAGGGTATATTGTATTCGTGCAAAAGTATGTAACAGGTAGAAGGAAGCGTTTCCGACCCTATAAAGTATATATATTTTTGATCAGGGTCACTAGCCGAGTCGATCTAGCCATGTCCGTCTGTCCGTCCGGATGAACGCTGAGATCTCAGAAACTACAAAAGCTAGAGAATTGCGATTACCCACACATATTCTTTGGCTTCCTACGCAGCGCAAGTTTATTTCAGCCGGGGGCCACGCCCCCTCTAACGCCCACAATCGCCTAACGCCCACAATAACCGAGTTTAAAAAGTGTCTGGCGCCCACACCTTAAAGATTTTGGAAAAGTAAAAATGCAGTTTTATTGCATTTATCAATACCTATCGAAATGTAGAAGAAATTTTTCAAATCGGACCATTCGTTAAAAAGTTATGCCAGATTAAAAATTTTCTATTTCCATCTCCCTTGCACTCACTTTGGCTGAGTAACGGGTATCTGATAGTCGGGGTACCCGACTATAGCGTTCTCTCTTGTTTTGTTTTGTTTTATGTATTCTTCCTCGCGAACTCGCATTCTTGCCCAAATTGATATAAGGGCCCGCGCGTGACAAGCACGTGCTTGGTGTCGTTGGGCCACTTGTTTGTACTGCTCGTAGTGCATCAACGTCCATATATATATAGCATTTGATGTACACAACTGACTATTGATCGGAAATCATATTGATCGGAGCAGCAGTATAAGTTTTCATATCCAAAACAAATTTAAACTTAAATTGCCCCTTTCCCCTCTCCTTTCCACTCAGCACTTGACAGGTAGACAACAAGCGATCGTGTCTGGGTCCTGTATTTCTCGCTTTGTTTCAGTGTCTAGTGGTGTTCCCCAAGGATCTGTGCTAGGGCCTTTATTGTTTTCCATCTGTCCCCTTGTGATGGCCATATATACGCTGATGATGTGAAATTCTATGTTAGTAACCCTCTTTGTGAAGTTAATGATTGTATTAGTATGTTTAATTCCCTGGGCCACTGAAAAAGGAGTATGTCTTAACCCTAAAAAAAGTAAATGCATACTTACTTACCGAAAACCATTTAATAGTACGCAACACCCGAATTTAAAAATTGGTAATAGCCCGATCCAATATGAAGAATATGCATGCAACCTGGGTATTACCTTTAATAATATGTTAACATGGAGCAAACATATTTCCAAAGCAACTGGGCGAATTTATGGTCTTCTGAGACAGCTTTCTACATCTCAGTCGTTCTTGCCAACTGAACCATTTTGGTTCCCACCCTGTTTTACGGTGTTGAGATTTGTGGGTATTGCAACACTCAAGATACGCAAAAATGAACTGTTGCTTGGAATTCAGTCGTCCGTTACGTGTTTAATCTTCGTCGCACTGACCACACTTTTCACCTAGTACAAAATATTCTTTACCTAAGCCTTAGTCAGAGGATTGACCTTAAAACATTAATTTACTTTAAAAAGATTGTGTACACCCGTGAGCCGCCTTACTTGTTTCAGAAACTTCTTCCAACTCAAAGAACAAATAATTATATTATCCCTCGATATAACATCTTATGCTCAAGAAGGTAATTTTTTATAAATGCAATTCGCCTATGGAACAATCTTCCGCATGTTATTAAAACCATCAGAAGCGCGTGCATGATTGAAGATAGTTGCAATCTTATATTTTTATACCCTTGCAGAGGGTATTATAATTTTGGTCAGAAGTTTGTAACGCAGTGAAGCAGACGTTTCCGTATATATATTCTTGATCAGGATCAATAGGGGAGTCGATATAGCCATGTCCGTCTGTCCGTCTGTCCGTCTGTTTCAATACCGTTTGCGAGCTCAGTTTAAAAGCTAGCGCCTTGAAACTTTCACAGTCGTCCTAAAACATGTGTACGCAGATCAAGTTTGAAAGCCGACCCGATCGGACGTCTATATCCTATAGCTCCCATAGGAACAATCGGATATAGCTTTCACAAAATGAAGATATTTCGCTCAGTGTAAGAGCTATTGACAAGAATCTTTCTAAATCTTATTATTTTACGCATACCTTGATCAGGGTAAAAGCGCGTGCCGATCGGACGTCTATATCTTATAGCTCCCATAGGAACAATAGTGTGAAATCGGTCAAAATTTGTCGTTTTTCAGGATATTTCGCGCAGAATATAAGCTATTCCCATGAAACTTTCCAAATCGTATTTTTTTGTGCGTACCTTGATCAGGGTAAAAGCGCGTGCCGATCGAACGTCTATATCTTATAGCTCCCATAGGAATAATAGGGTAAAATCTGCAAGGGTATTAAAACTTCGGCTTGCCGAAGTTAGCTTCCGTCCTCGTTTTTTAATATAAAATAAACATTATTAGTTTTTAGTATAACATTTAAATGAAACTATTGAATTTCTATACTCAATTCGATGTGACTAGCGCAATAAATATAAATTTTTACTTGTATCGTTAGGATACTAATAAATAAGTGAAATGAAATGAAATGTAGCCCCCAAATTATGGAGGATATCAAAATTTATTTTTAATTTATAATTAGGCGTTTTTAAAACCTAATATTCGGCCAAATCCAAATTTCGAAAATCCAACCACTTTAGAAGTTCAGCTTTCAATAGATCCAATTTTGTTTCCCCAAATAACGGTTTGGGCTGTGGTCGTATTATTTATAATTCCTTAGAGATTGTTATCTTGGGAAAGAAAGGTGTCATGTACCTTTCACTCGAATCATTAGTATATATATATTTTTGTACAGGCACAGTGTACAGGCAAAACATCATTAACCTTAGCATCCTTATTCTGAATTTTATTTTAATTTTTCTTCAAGGCTGGGAAGTTTGTCTCGTAATCATCGAGTTGTGAGTAATTTTGATTGACTGAATACATACTCAGCACTTCTTTCCTCGCCAGTTTAATAGAATTAAATGAATACACATTATTTTATTTATGTCCATCTCCTTTTCCCACATATGGCAGATATGCCTTGTATTATTTTAAAATTAAATATATCCGCTACTCTTAAAGTAAAAGAATATATTGTATTTGAAGAAAGTTATGTAACAGGTTAAAGGAACCTTTCGGAACCTATAAAGTATATACATTTTAATTTGGAATGTTATTTTCGTTGACATTAAAGTCTTTTAATTTTGAATTATAAGCTCAAAATACTAGGTGAAACAGATGGGATAGGAACATCAAAGATTTGACTGAGGAATATTTTGAAACCTTTTGGCTTATCAAATTTGTACACACCATCAGAGACGATAATCGGTGAATAGACTATTAGCCTACTCTTTCTAGCCATGTCTGCACATATAGGCCAGGAGATCTCGTGGCGCCCACAAATCGCAAACCATCTATTTACATTTAAATTAGTTAGCGGTGTATCCGTTATCTGATAGTCGTGGCACTCGACTGTAGAGTTTCTACTTATTATAATTTTCTTATTAAAAATGTATATTTTTTTTTTCAGTTTGAATTAGATGAAAATGGTGCTCCAAAACTTGGATCAGGACTACGAGGATTGGGAACTGATATTGCTATCATAAGTAGTATGGTCTTTTTAGCCCAACTTATATTATCTTTGTGTATGGGCACAATTATAAAAATGTCTGGAACCACTACAGCTGTTATAAGTACCGCCAGTTTTTTGAGTTTTTGTGGAGCTTTGTCCGCAACCAAGATAATGTATTTAGATCTATAAGCTTATTGAAAAAAACGAAATAAATGGAATGTTAAGAAATTATAAGTTCATTTAATATAATCTGATTTATGTATTGTTTTAAAGAATTTTTATACCCTTGCAGGGGTATTATAATTTCAGTCTATAATGTATTTAGATCTATAAGCTTATTGAAAAAAACTAAATAAATGGAATGTTAAGAAATTATAAGTTCATTTAATATAATCTGATGTATGTATTGTTTTAAAAAATTTTTATACCCTTGCAGTGGTATTATAATTTCAGTCAGATTTTTGCAACGCAGTGAAGGAGACGTTTCCGACCACATAAATTATATATATTTTTGTTCAGCGCCAATAGCCGAGTCCATCTAGCCATGTCCGTCTGTCCGTTGCAGGTAGTACATATGTCGGAACGAGCCGGATCGCACCACTATATTTTATGGCTTCCATATTAATAGTCTCAAAAAATATATAACAAGAAAGGAAGCTAGCTTCGGCTAACCGAAGCTTATATACCCTTGCAGATCATTCCTATTCATTTACAAAAACATTAATTTAAATGAACTTTCGTATATGTTACAACATTCGAAATTTTGAAATGTTAAAGAAAATCCAAATCCCAGAGAAGAAAAGAATGTAATAAAAATCAACAAAGATATAATTTTTTTCCTATTAATTACCATTTAATTTTCCGACCGTTCTAATGGCAGCTATATGATGTAGACATCCGATTTTTTAAAAATTTTATTCAAAATTCAGAAATATTTAAAAAATAGTATTCCCAAAAGTAGAAGGTAATATTTCAAAAAACACCAAAGCTAGAATTTTGTTTACGTTTTTACGTTTTTTTTTTCGATCCTTCATATGGGAGCTATAAGATATAGTTGTCCGATCCGGTCGGTTCCGACAAATATACTACCTGCAATAAAAAGAAGACTTTTGGGAAAGTTTGAGCCCGATAGCTTTAAAACTGGGAGACTAGTTTGCGTAGAAACAGACGGACAGACGGACGGACAGACGGACATGGATAGATCGACTCGTCTTGTCATGCTGATCAAGAATATATATTCTTTATGGGGTCGGAAACGTCTCCTTCACTGCGTTGCAAACTTCTGACTGAAATCACGACGAGTCGATCTAGCCATCTCCGTCTGTCCGTCCGTCTGTCCGTCTGTCCGTCTGTCCGTCTGTTTCTACGCAAACTAGTCTCTCAGTTTTAAAGCTATCGGGCTCAAACTTTCCCAAAAGTCTTCTTTCTATTGCAGGTAGTATATATGTCGGAACCGACCGGATCGGACAACTATATCTTATAGCTCCCATATGAAGGATCGAAAAAAAAAACGTAAAAAACGTAAAAAAAATTCTAGCTTTGGTGTTTTTTGAAATATTATCTTCTACTTTTGGGAATAATATTTTTTAAATATTTCTGAATTTCGTATAAAATTTTTAAAAAATCGGATGACTATATCATATAGCTGCCATACGAACGGTCCGAAAATTATATGGAAATTAATAGGAAAAAAATTATATCTTTGTTGATTTTTATTACATTGTCTTTTTCTCTAGGATATGGCTTTTCTTTAACATTTCAAAATTTCGAATAAAATTTAACAAAATTCGGACGGCTATATTATATAGCTGCCATAGGAAGAATCAAAAAATTAATGCCAAAGTAATAAGAAATCAGCTAAAATTTGGATTATTGTAACATATACGCAAGTTAATTTAAATGTAATGTTTTTGTAAATGAATAGGAATGATCTGCAAGGGTATATAAGCTTCGGCTGGCCGAAGCTAGCTTCCTTTCTTGTTCATAAGTACGTTTCGGATTGTGGAAATATAAAACAAGACAGAACGCTATAGTCGAGTACCTCGATTATCAAATACCCGTTACTCAGGTGAAAGAAACGCGAGGAAGATCGAGATTGCATGCAGCACAGCTACTGGTGCCATCTAGAGCTGTTTAATCAGAACTTTTTAATGAATGGTCCGATTTGAAAAATGTCATCTACATTTTGATAGGTATAAATAAACACAAATAAAATGCATTTATACTTTTCCGCATTGATACTGAGTCCCACCTCTTCCGCCCACTCACATATCTCCCTGAGTGTTGATTCCATTATCAAGCTGAGGGTCTATGGACAAACTCCGTAATAATTATGCCTATGTCGTCCTCTCCTCATCTCCTCACCTGCCTGCACCTAAGCAAGTTTCTTATCCAGAGGCTTATTCCGGGGTGCGTGTTGGTTGCTTCTAGGCGATCCATTATAGCATCCGTCTTGACATTTAAAATCTTAATTTGTTAAATCTTAATTTGTTTTTATTTTTAAGAAATTTATTACTCTTTTTTACAATTTTTTTTTAGAAGAGGTATAAGAGGACAAGAAGCACACGAAGTCAATCGGACTACTGCAACCGGAGATACAGATTTGCAATGAGAGGGTAATTTTTAAAATTTTACGTTTTTAAGCAAAACAAAAAAAAATTCTAACAAAAAATATTTTCCTAAAAGTACACGTAAAAAAATTTTCAGGCAAATCAAAAGAAAATGGTGGTAGGAAGCTTGCAACCAAAACGAATGTGTTGCGTGGAGTACCAAATAAGAACGAATCTTTATTATAAAGAAGAATGGTTGCGTTCGTCTGAGTTCATGTTGGCGATCTTTGTTGTTGTCCATTAGCGCTAGGCTTCCAGTTGCCGGTTCTGCGTTATTTCCGTGTGGCCGGGGAGAGGGGGCATGGTAAGTGTTGAGATCTCTCTTCAAGGTGCCACGCCCCCTCTAAGGCTCGCAAGCTGTGGCGCCCACAGTTTTGATGCTATTATGAAAATTGTATGTGATATGTATTTGGTTCGTCAATACCTATCGATTGGCTTAATAAAAGTTCTCCACGCCCACAAACCCATTAACGCAAAACCCTGCCTAGCGTACCAATTCCATGCAATAGATGTCGCCGTAGCCGCGTGTAAAGCCGAATTCAAATGGACTATTTTAACTATTTGTCTTTTGTCCTCTGGTCAATCTAATTATGTTATTGAAAAATTTAAATTATTTTAAATGGGGAGCGCGAAAACATTTAGGAGGGCATATTTATATTAAAGTTGTATAGCTGAGTAACGGGTATCTAATAGTCGATGCACTCGACTATAGCGTTCTCTCTTGTTTGATTTTGTTTCGTTGGTCTTCTAATGATACTTTAGTGGTTGGGCGGTTATTGGAAAGATTCTGGAACCAAAATTATGTGTCGGTGTTAGTATTTGTTGCTGGTGATCCAATGTTTGTAAATTTCTTAACTGTTTTTTTTTTAATTTTTTTTTCCTGTAACTTTTGACTTTAAGTTGTTACGAAGGTGGCGCCTTTGTCTCTATCTACTTTGTGTAGTGAAAATTTTAGTGTCATCTTGTTTCTACGGTTTTCTCTTCTAAATACCGTATCATTAGGCTCGACTTAGACTGGTGTATTTCTGGCCTTGTTTAATCTAGCCAATCTTCTTTCTGTGGTCAATGGGTCAATGTCTTTTCTTAATTTTATGTTCTTAAGGTAGTCTTGGTGACTGTCGAATGTTATTGTTTTCTTGAATATGTGAGTTCTTCCGTGGAAGAGCTCGAAAGGGGTAGTGGAAGTGCTAAAGTGTATTGCATTTTTATTTGTTGAAACTGCTTCTGCGAGTATTTGGTCATGCCAGAATTCTACGCGTGGATGCTTTTTTTTCAGGATTATAGTTCGTTTAAGGTGGAATGCAGTCGTTTGACCCAAGCTTTGTCCGCTGATTGTTTGAATGTAGTTGTATGAGCTGTTATTTGGAATTGGGTCAAGAGGTCGTTGAATATCGCCCTGGTCGAAAACTATTTCCTTTGGTGCGTCGTAGTGACTTATGAATTGTAATAGGGCATCAGCGACTTTTACTGAATTCCTATTGCTAACGTGGTAGTCTTGCCCTAGCTTGGTGAATTTGTCGATACTGGTGAGGTTACAAGTATTGTTAATGAAATATAAGTCTATATGGACGACTGCCAATGGTCCCTCTGGGGCGGTTGGGGTTGGCATCAATGGTCTACGATGATACCCCCATCGTACTTAAGGGTTAAGCAGAAATCGCAATCTTTTATAACTTTTGTGATAATGTCTTAAATGCGGAATATAAATGTTCCTTTTAAAATAGTTATATGTTTCAACTATCCCCCTATGATTGGTTTTAAAGTGGTATTCACGAATTTATGTTAAGTCATTTTCGAAGAAATAGTTATTATAGGACTCTTCTATTATTTTAAAAATATCGTGTGGTGCAAATATAGCGAATTTGTTATTCGGTTTCAGTATTGTTTAAAGGGTGTTTGTAACGGAGTCGAAAGTATGCATGGGTTCTGTTATTATGTGTCTTATTTTATGGACAAATGGTGTTTCTTGAAGTTGTTTCTCCGGTACGGAATATTTTTTGATTATAGAAGTGATTTAGGGGTTGTGAAGCGATTGTTGGGAGTTGAATAACTCCCCACAAATAGCAGCAGCAAGAATAACGGATGGCCGGCCGCTTACCAGTTACGCGGCGAATTAGCGTAGTAGCGGCGCGGAGAGTGAGAGTTTCGAGAATAAAGAATGGAGAATGAGAGAGTGGAGAGTCTAACTCCGGAGAGAGAGAACTCTGACAAAGAGAATTTGGAGAGTTAGTACATCGCTGGCAGAGCCAGAGGGCCGGGTGCAAAGGAAATAACGACACTGCACCGGACTTTGGACTCTGCCGTGAACGTTGGACCAGGAGGGCAAGTCCCACAAATCACATGCACCAGGAGAATCAGCGGGAGGGCAGAAACACATGGATTTCCAGCTCAAAGCCGTGCGAGAAGGATAACGGGCTCAAACAGGAGCCACTGACTGTGGACCTGGAGTGGAGAGACGCAGCGGGCAGAGCGCAAAAGGGAAATAACGGTTCCCGGGGGCCCTATATAAGGCCGCCGGGCGCTGGCAACTGGATCAGTCGATCACGACGAGTCAATCCGTCAAAATCAGTCAAGATAGCAAAGTGTACAAGTCAGTCAACGAGTGTTAAGTAATCTACAAGTAAAACACAAGTCAAGTCGTCGGAAGCAGCGTTGTGTGAGCATACAAAACAAGATCGCTACGTCGAGAAGTTCGGGATTGGATCATCAGGAATCTCCGAATTGAGACACAGGTAGCTGAGGTCAAGAGGGCATCACACGGCTGAGTCAAGGCGAACTGTTTCAACTCCTGTTACGATTTGATCCTCGCATTACGCCATTACGCCTTACGTGTCTATCGGAGTTGAGCAGTGAAGTCCTGCGACAAGAGAGTGAACTCGGGGCGAGAGCCGTCTAAGCCCAGGGTGCCTTGTTTCAAATACTACTTTGGCGTGTCCCGTCGTCAGCCCAGTCCGTTAAGTGGAAATCGAAAAGGTCCCGGGGCGACCAGCCAGAAAGGGCGATCAGTAGGCCAGTTGTTGTTTTCGAGAGGCGCTGTCCTGTAGAGACTCAACGGTTCTACGAGCCCGGATCGGCATATGACCGTAACCCCAAGTACCAGAAGCCACGATACGTCCAGCCTTACAACAAGCGCGCACAGAAGCAGAGCACAGGACTTCGTTAACTACGTGGAAACGTCACGAACGAGCAAGAGGGTGAGGCCAGGCACTAGGCAGCTTCCAGGTGACCACCTAGACTGTCAGCGCGATCCGAGTCCCTAATGGGACCATCCGGGACAGAGCAAGGGACAGGCGGTTGTGTGTCGAAAGGCGCTGTCCTGTAGATCACAGCACCTGTTCACCCTAGTCTGAGAATGGTGACGCTTCCCTAAGCCCGCACGACTGATCTCGTTGCGAGTGTAGTCGTCGAGCCAACGAGCCAATCTCGTAGCAAGCAGACCTACAAAATCAGTTCGCTACACGATTGTTATAACTTGTGGGTCTTCGTTTATATTCGAGTTTGGCTCAATTCTGCTGAGCGCGTCAGCGACTACGTTTTGCGACCCTTTTTTGTATACGACTTCGTGGTCGTAAGCGGCCAGGATCGTTTTCCATCAAAGTAGTTTAGGATTCTGGCCTTTCAGATATTTTAGCCAGATTAATGGCTTATAGTCCGTAACTATTTTGAATCTACGGGTGAAGAGGTATAGTGTCCTGCTAGGAAAGGATATGTGTCTGTCATTAGTATCTGGTCCTTGTGACAACACAGAGCCTATCCCATAATTACATGCGTCTGTGGTCAACGTAAACGGTTTGTTGAAATCAGGGTATACGAGTATATGGGATCATTACAAAGAAGATCTTTCGACGTTTCAGCTGCTTGTTTATTTCTTTCCTTTTAACTGTCTCTTTATGAGTTTAGTTATTTTCGCAATGTCTTTTATGAATTTCCTGTAATACCCTTAAAGTCCTAAAATTGAACTGTTAACTCATAATGCCCATTTTCGACAATGAATGCCGTCTTGTTTGAGTCGCGTTGGTTCATTTGAATTTGGTGAAAGTCACTTGTGTGTTTGAGTGTTTGACTGCGTTAGAGAACGTTAGTTGGTTGTTTTCGTCGTGGAAAAGTTTTTTGAATGATTTGCATAGTTTGGGTATTTGTTGTTTTTCTTCGTTGTTGAGGTATTCTATCTGAATGTTTAATTACACTGTGCAGCATTTTAAGTGCTTATTAAATTTACCTCGATGGATGCTATATGTTTAGATTCGTTACGAATTCTCAAGTTAAACTGCGTTTTCCAAAAAGTTCCCCGACGCAAGGATTCTTAGCAAAAGGACCTCAAAGTTCGAAAAATGCTGAAATGGGCCAACTTTCCAGAGATCTCAGAGGCAAACGGATGCATGGTTTGATTCGATGTTAAAGTTTTGTAAAAGATACACTCTTTATCTTTCAAACCCCATACTTAGAATAATTTTAGGATTTTTTTAAGGCAGAAACATATTCCAGAAATTATAGTCAAAAAACTTGAAAACATACAGCTGCGGTCAAAATAGTAGTAGTGTTGCCGCCCTGTGTTTTTAAAAGTTTGATGTTGTAACTTTTTTTATCCAATTAGTCTAATAGTAACATTATAATCAATACAATATTACTAGGAAAAGATCTTCAAGGTACAGTGTTTGGATCTGATCTGAGTTATTGCAGACTTCGAAATAGGCGGATCCTACGATTGCGGTGTATTAGGAGACAATAGGAGACAATTGAAGTGGGGGTGGAAATAGAATTCTAAGAACTTGAAATTGGGCATTTCTTCGAATTGATTGAAATTGTATCTATCTGTATGTTCCCTGTAACGAACCGTTTCAACTGTTTGATCGCTACGTAAACGCCGCGACTAGCTCAGAGATATTGTGTGTTCGTCCCACCAAATTTGTATTGCGTGACTCCCCGTGACCCAAGTAAATGCAAAGATATACGATTGCGACAAATCGGAAATCTTTATTCAGATTTACTTTTCGCTGGAATTGGTTTCTTCGTCAGCTGGCTTTTGCGGCTCGCCTGGTCGGCGTCGTGCCTTCCTCGGCTCAAAATCACTTCGTGCGTTTCTCGGCGGCGCTCCTCAACGGCGTCGCTGCTCTCGGAACGTGCTATTTGTGGACTCCAGCGGCGTCGTTCTCCAACGGCTCCTCTCCATTTCCACCCGGCTTATAGGATTCACAAAGTCTGCACAACCATCCTTTTGGGTTCCGACGAGAATGATCTCGTGACCACCTGTATCGCCGTGTTCCCTGAGGTAAGTCTGGCTCTAGCCTGAGAAACAAATGTCCCAACAGAACAAATCCGAGGTTTCAGCCTTCTCGTCAGTTCACCGTAACCTCGACGCCTGGCACAAACTCTTGATCCGCGCTAAGGTCCAGCGCGGTGACTCAGCCGTGTCCTATAGGCGTTCGGACATGTTTCCATGTTTCTCTTGACCAACTCGAAGATTTCCTTTAATTTTTGTGCGTTGGTGTGGGTGTTTGTGTTTCTTTTCCTGTTCCGGTTGTCTGCTCGTCATACAGCGCGTTTGGGAGTCTCGGCTCTCTACCCTGCGTGATAAAAGCTGGCGAATAGCCAGTTGTTTCCGCCACACTTGTATTCATGGCCAACTGCAATTCTGGCCATTTTTCATCCCACGTCCTCTGATCGGCCCCGGTGAATTGCGCGATCATTGTTTTCACGGTGCTGTTGGTTCTATCCGTCGGGTTTTCTTGTGGCGTGTACGGTGCTGTAAACTGGTGTCGGACACCCAGTTCCTCCATGAACTTCTTGAACGCTCTGCTTGTGAACTGCACGCCGTTGTCGGTTATCATTATTTTAGGTACTCCGTATCGCGAAATTATCCGTTCTCTGATGGCCTTTTGAAGGGTTTCCGTGGTTGCCCTTCGCATGGGCACGATTGAGAATCGATCCACCAAGACTAGTAGCATCGAATTTCCGTGTTTTGACCGTGGCAGGGGACCGACCAAATCGGCGCATACCGTAGCCCATGGCTCCTCCGAAATTTGTGTTAGCATTTTTCCGGCTGCCTGGAGTTGGTTAGGCTTGTATTTCATGCAGCTTTCACAGTTCCGCACATATTTCCGTACGTCTCGATGCATACCCGGCCAGTGGTATCTTGCTGCCACTCTTGCAATCGTTTTCCGACTGCCCAGGTGCCCGGCCGTTGGCAGGTCGTGATTTTCCGAGATGACCGTTTTTCTCGACTCGGTGGGTACGCACAGCTTCCAGGCGACTACGTCCTCGTTGCCAGCCCTGTGTGGAATATGTCGGTACAGCCGGTTGGCTTCCATCAGATAATCGGGGTATTTTTGTGGATTCTGCGTGACCTTTCCTTGCATTTCCTTTATCCAGGGGCATTGTGCTCGTTCTTGCAGATCGGTTTCCTTATTTTCCAGTCTTTGGCACGTTTCTGGTAGCGGCTGCCGTGACAGGGCGTCCGCTACTATGTTAAGCTGGCCCTTCCTGTATGCGATTTCAAAATCGTATTGTTGTAGCTCCAGCGCCCATCTCGCGATTCTGCCGGACGGACTCTCGATGCTATTCAACCACTTCAGGGCCATGTGATCGGTTATCACTTTGAAGTGGTAGCCCTCCAGGTAAGGTTTTAATTTCCTGATGGCCCACACGATCGCTAAACATTCTTTTTGTGTTGCAGAGTAATTCCTTTCCGCCCCGTTCAAGGATCGGCTGGAGTAGGAAATCACCCGCTCACCCTGGTCCGAATGTTGTCTGAGAATAGCACCGAATCCGTAATCGCTGGCGTCTGTTTGGAGTACAAACGTTTTGCTGAAATCGGGGCATGCTAGGATTGGATCAGCAACTAGCCGGCTTCGAACGCTTGCTGGTGATCGTTCGTCCATTCCCATTTTGCTTTCTTCCGGAGGAGTGCGTTCAAGGGCTGTACTATGGTGGCAAAGTCTGGTACAAATCGCCTATACCATGATGCCACCCCAGATATTGGCGCAGCTCCTTAACGTTTGCCGGTGGCTTCAGCTGAGCTATAGCCGAGACCTTCTCCGGGTCCGTCCCAATGCCTTGGTCTGTGATTCGATGCCCTAAGTATTGCAACTCCTTCCTGAAGAATTTACACTTATCAGCATTTACTTTCAGGTTTGCTGCCCGCAGTCTTCTGAACACCTCTTTAAGGTTCTGCATATGTTCCTTTATGGTCCGTCCGATGACGATAATGTCGTCTTGATACGCAAAAGCGTGCGGCATCATCTCGGGCCCTATGACCTGGTCCAACGCTCTTTGGAATGTCGCCGATGCCGATGACACCCGTCGCTCCTTCGCGATCCGCCATGCCTCCTGCTGCTCCTGCAGCGGTGGTGAGGGCGGTGTCGCCGGTGGTGGTGGCGGTGTTGTTGCCGGTGGCGGCGGTGGCGTTGGCGGCGGCGGTGATGGTGATGTCGGCGGTGGCGGCGGCGGCGGCGGCGGTGATGGTGATGCCGGCGGTGGCGGTGGTGGCGCTGGCTAAGGCTCCCATAGGCGGGCCTCCTCCTCCTCGGCCGTCTTGAGCAGCCTCTGCACCGCGATCTCGATGGCCGCCCTCCGCCTCATTTGCCCCACCATTCCGTTATTCCGCAGGGCTTGTACCGGTAACGGGACTTGACCTCCGTGTACGCCTCCTACGGAATTGCATCGGTGTGCGTCAGCCGGTAACGGTAATCGCGGTTTTGACCCTCCTCTGACCCGCTCTCGCGCTCCTGCTTGTGTGTGTGCTCGTGTATCCCTGTGTGTTCCATGTGTTGTGCCCGTTTCGATACACCGTATCGTTTTCTCTCTTTTCCCGCTAACGAAAAGCACAGTGTTCCCTCGATGTCGTGGTCGTTCCACTTTGTTCACTCCCGGGCTTTAGGTCGCTTATGTGTGCTGTTTTTTCCCTGCCGCTTTCCTCGTGCCGTTCCTTGCAGATCACAGGCAAGGTGAACTTTGTGATTTTAAACGGCCCATCGAATTTTGGGGCCAGTTTCGCCGCGAAGCCCTCTACTGCCTTGGACAGGTGGTGCTCCTTGACCCAGACCTTGTCCCCAACCTTCGGCTTCCATGGTCGCTTTCGGAGATTGTAGTGACGCGCCTGATCCTGCGCCGCCCTTTCCATGTTTCTCCTGACCAACTCGAAGATTTCCTTTAATTTTTGTGCGTTGGTGTGGGTGTTTGTGTTTCTTTTCCTGTTCTGGTTGTCTGCTCGTCATACTCGGCTCTCTACCCTGCGTGATAAACGCTGGCGAATAGCCAGTTGTTTCCGCCACACTTGTATTCATGGCCAACTGCAATTCTGGCCATTTTTCATCCCACGTCCTCTGATCGGCCCCGGTGAATTGCGCGATCATTGTTTTCACGGTGCTGTTGGTTCTCTCCGTCGGGTTTTCTTGTGGCGTGTACGGTGCTGTAAACTGGTGTCGGACGACCAGTTCCTCCATGAACTTCTTGAACGCTCTGCTTGTGAACTGCACGCCGTTGTCGGTTATCATTATTTAAGGTACTCCGTATCGCGAAATTATCCGTTCTCTGATGGCCTTTTGAAGGGTTTCCGTGGTTGCCCTTCGCATGGGCACGATTGAGAATCGATCCACCAAGACTAGTAGCATCGAATTCCCGTGTTTTGACCGTGGCAGGGGACCGACCAAATCGGCGCATACCGTAGCCCATGGCTCCTCCGGAATTTGTGTTAGCATTTTTCCGGCTGCCTGGAGTTGGTTAGGCTTGTATTTCATGCAGCTTTCAAAGTTCCGCCCATATTTCCGTACGTCT
Source organism: Drosophila pseudotakahashii (assembly GCA_035046095.1). NCBI lineage: Eukaryota > Metazoa > Arthropoda > Insecta > Diptera > Drosophilidae > Drosophila > Drosophila pseudotakahashii. Next base: position 209,855 of record JAWNOE010000277.1, read on the forward strand.
CGATGCATACCCGGCCAGTGGTATCTTGCTGCCACTCTTGCAATCGTTTTCCAACTGCCAAGGTGTCCGGCCGTTGGCACGTCGGGATTTTCCGAAATGACCCTTTTTCTCAACTCGGTGGGTACGCATAGCTTCCAAGCTACTACGTCCTCGTTGCCAGCCCTGTGTGGAATATGTCGGTACAGCCGGTCGGTTTCTATCAGATAATCGGGGTATTTTTGTGGATTCTGCGTAACCTTTCCTTGCATTTCCTTTATCCAGGGGCATTGTGCTCGCTCTTGCGAATCGGTTTCCTTGTTTTTCAATCTTCGGCACGTTTCTGGTAGCGGCTGGAGTGACAGGGCGTCCGCTAATATGTTAAGCTGGCCCTTCCTGTATGAGATTTCAAAATCGTACTGTTGTAGCCCATCTCGCGATTCTGCCGGACGGACTCTCGATGCTATTCAACCCCTTCAGGGCCATGTGATCGGTTATCACTTTGAAGTGAAGTGAGCCCTCCAGGTAGGGTTTTAATTTCATGATGGCCCACACGATCGCTAAACATTCTTTTTCTGTTGCAGAGTAATTCCTTTCCGCCCCGTTCAAGGATCGGTTGGAGTAGGAAATAACCCGCTCACCCTGGTCCGAATGTTGTGTGAGAATAGCACCAAGGCCGTAATCGCTGGCGTCTGTTTGGAGTACAAACGTTTTGCTGAAATCGGGGCATGCCAGAATTGGATCCGCGTCCAGCCTGGCCTTGACGGTTTCGAACGCTTGCTGGTGATCGTCCGTCCACTCCCATTTCGCTTTCTTCTGGAGGAGTGCATTCAAGGGTTGCACTATGGTGGCGAAGTCTGGTACGAATCGCCTATACCATGGTGCCACCCCCAATACTGGCGGAGCTCCTTCACATTTGCCGGTGGCTTAAGCTGAGCTATAGCCGAGACCTTCTCCGGGTCTGTCCCAATGCCTTAGTCTGTGATTCGATGCCTTAAATATTGCAACTCTTTTTAAAGAATTTACACTTATCAGCATTTACTTTCAGGTTTCTTGCCCGAAGTCTCCTGAACACCTCTTTTAGGTTCTGCATGTGTTCCTTTATGGTCCGTTCGATGACGATAATGTCGTTTTGATACGCAAAGGCGTGCGGCATCATCTCTGGCCCTAAGACGTGGTCCAACGCTCTTTGGAATGTCGCCGATGCCGAGTGTAGTCCGAATGGCATGACTCTCCATTGGAATAGACCTTTTCCCGGGACTGTGAAGGCTGTGTACTGCCAGCTGTCCGCTTCCAAGGGTATCTGCCAGTACCCGTCTTTTAGATCCAAGCTGCTGATGTACTTGGCTTCTCTCAGCTGGTCCAGGATGTAGTTTATCATCTGCATCGGATACGCGTCCTTCACGGACTTCGCGTTTATTTGTCGGAAATCCACGCACAGTCTCCATTTCCCTGTCTTTTTCCTGACCATGACGATTGGTGAGCTGTAGGGGCTTTTCGATGGTTCTATGCAGCCTTTTTCGAGTAGCTCGTCGACCTTGGAGTTAATTTCCCCTTCCATCTTGGGATTCTTGGGATAGTACCTTTGCTTGAACGGCTGATCATCTTTCATGGTGATTTTGTGTACAGCTACGGTCGACGTTCCTCGTATATCCCCGAAATCTGCCAACTCTGTTTTTAGGAATTCACCTATGTCCTCTTCCGTGAATTCTTTTGGCGTTTCCGTGACCGCGAGGGACAGTCTTTCCTCTGTGCAGTTTTGTTCTCTGTCTCTTGGTGGTATTGTCACCCTAAGTCCAGCGCATTCCATTTTCGCTCCTATTGTGGTGAGGAAGTTCCATCCTAGCCCCAGGGCGTCTATGATTCCAGGAAGGATCAGCAACTGTATTACCACAATTCTCGTGCCGAGTCCTATTTCTATTTCCAGCTGCGAGGTAATGCTCCCGCATCGTCCGTCTGTCATCCGTACTTGCCTCCTCGTGGGCCCGACCTGTCCTGCCGCCTGCAGCTTGTCCGCCAGCTCCTTGCTTATAAAGCTAGCCGTGGCGCCGGTGTCCACCGTGGCCTTCAATCTCTTCCCGGCTATGAGCACTGAGGCGGACAGTTGCATTTCTTCCGCCTTCAGGTCGCCCATTAAATTTGAGGGGCAGTGCCTCACGAACCCTAGTTGCCCCTCGGCGGCTGGGATCGCTGGGCATTTCCCGATCTCGGGCAGCAATTACTGGTCACAATGCCTATTTTCCCGCATATCCAGCAGAACAGCACCGGACGGTTTCGGTGCTCTGTTGCCCAGTGCTCCTGGCTACCACATCTTCGGCATGCCGTCGCCGGGTTTGGTATGTACCCTCTTCTTCCTTCTGCCCTTTGGTCCTGTGGACCTCGCCTCCAAGGAGCATCTGTGCCGTCCTGGCACCTTCTGCATACTGCCCCTTGCTCTCTTCGAGTGCCTGTTGGGTGCGCGAACTCTCTCCGTGCTGCTACCGGGTGTTGGAAATCCCTTTGCTCGGCAACAGGGTGCTCGACCTCTCTCCGTGCGGGCACAGGGTGCATCCTGACCAGCGGGGTGTTGGCCTCCTCGAACTCCCTCCTTGGCTGATCCAACTCCTCGAAGTCGTCTGCCAGTGCCATCAGAGCGTCCAGGTCCTTGCACTCGTATGGGCGAATAAACAACCGCAGTGCCTGAGTGCTGTTCTCTACTATCCTTTCCAGGACCTCCTCTCGGGACATACCCAGAGGCCGCATCAAGGTCTGCATGTCTACCATGTAGTCTTCAAAAGACTCCATGTAGTGTGAGGAGTTGAATAACTCATCACAAATAGCAGCAGCTAGAATAACGTATGGCCGGCCGCTTACCAGTTACGCCGAGAAGTGTAGAGTGAGAATTTGGAGACTTCGAGGTCAAGAGAGAGAACTCTCACAAAGAGAGCTTGGAGAGTCATGGCGGAGAGTGAGAGAGTGGAGACTCAGCGGGCAGAGCCAGAGTGCCGTGTGCAAAAAGGGAAATAACGGATCTGCACCGGACTTTGGACTCTGCCGTGAACTTTGGACCAGGAGGACAAGTGCCACATCTCGTCAGCGGAGCGGCACACAGGCGTGCCACGTGCACCAGAGGAATCAGCTGGACGGCAGCAACACGCCGAAATACAATTTGAGGCCGTGCGAGAATGGCAACGGGCTCAAACAGGAGCCAGAGACTTTGGACCCGGAGTGGAGAGATTCAGCGGGCAGAGCGCAAGAGGGAAATAACGGTTCCCGGAGGCCCTATATAAAGCTGCCGGGCGCTGGCAACAGGATCAGTCGATCACGAAGAGTCAATCTATCAAGATCAGTCCAGATATCAAAGTGAATAAGTCAGTCAACCAGTGCCAAGTAATCTACGAGTGAGAACACAAGTCAAGTCGTCGGAAGCATCGCCGTGGGAGCCTACAAGGAGCAAGATCGCTACGTCGAGACGTTCGGGATTGGATCATCAGGAATCTCCGAATTGAGACACAGGTAGCTGAGGTCCAGTGGGCATCACACGGCTAAGTCAAGGCGAACTGTTCATACTCCTGTACGACTAAAGCCTCGCATCGCGCCTGGCGTGTCCCTCAGAGTGAACAGGCCAATTGTCATCTCAAGGCGCTGTCCTAGAGAGAACAGGCCGTTGGTCATTTCAAGGCGCTGTCCTAGAGCGACTAGGCCAATTGTCATCTCAAGGCGCTGTCCTAGAGAGATCAGGCCGTTGGTCATTTCAAGGCGCTGTCCTAGAGCGACTAGGCCCGTCGTGATTTCAAGGCGCTGTCCTAGAGAGAACGGACCGTTTGTCAGTTCAAGGCGCTGGCCTAGAAAGACCCACGGTTTTACAAGCCGTGACCGGCGTGTCCGTAACCCCAAGTACCAAAAGCCACGCTACGTCCAACCTCACAACCAGCGCATCCCGGAGGAGAGCTTCGGACATCGAGCTGCACGGAAACGTCACGAACGAGCTAGCGGGTGAGGCCAGGGTGGAACGTTCGTTTACACCAGGCGTAAAGCAAGGTGAAGCACTAGGCAGCCTCCAGGTGTCCACCTAGACTGTCAGCGCGATCCGAGCAAGAGCCCAGTGGGACCAGCCGGGACAGAGCCAGGGACAGGCGGTTGTGTGTCTATAGGCGTTGCCCTGTAGAGCGCAGCTCCTGTTCACCCTAGTCTGAGAACGGTGACGCTTCCCTAAGCCCACACGGCTGATCTCCTTACGAGTCCGAGGCGCTACGTGTGGTCGGCGAGTCAACGCATCGGAGCAGAACATCGCCGAGCGTCCACAGGGAGCTACAGGAAGCTACAAGACCGGAGCACGGAGTCAACGAGGAAAGCGATCACCGAGACGGCGCACCGTCGTGGAGAGACGAGCATCACTAGGAGGCACCGAGGACCACGAGTGGCGACACCAAGGCCAACCGAGCCATCAAGCCCACTGTAATCATACCCGCAATAAACCCAATTCGAACCGTTGAATTCTGTGCTTTCTCACTGATCTACTGGGCGGTCACGTTTATATAAATTTGGTGGGACGAACACATAACTTCTCTGAGCTAGCCGCACGAATCTCGTAGCGAGCAGACCTAAATAATCAGTTCGTTACATCTGGCGCCCAAAACGTGATTGTCCCAGCAGTGAAAGCAACGTAAAGCAGAATGGGGAAGAAATGGATTTACCGCCTCAAGACAGAGGATTTTGCCTACGTAGCAGAGAGGCTAAACATCGCTCTGGAAGGAAGAACAGACGACAAAAGGAAGGCATTGTCAGAATACTATTCTGAGACGGAGAACGACCCGAAACTTGCCGGGATCTGGGTCGAGCTAGAGGCAGCATACCCCGAGAAAACAGCCCCAAGCATCACATTGACTCCCGCCGAAGGGGAAGACCTATTGGCAAGCCTGAGCATCGACAACATGCAAAAGGAGGCACAGAAGAGAGTGCCGAGCCCGGAAAAGAAAGAGACAGAGTGCGTACAGAAAACAGCAGCACCGGTACGGAATCCAGCTCCGACACCCAGCCAGCCAGATTATGCAAAGGTTGCGAAACAAGTCCGCGAATGGTCGTTTAAGTTCGACGGCATTGAGAAACCGTTCGAGTTTCTGGAGCAAGTGGAGTGGTCTGCAAATACATACGGCCTGGATTTGGATATGATTCCCCGCGCCATGCCAGAATTACTGAAGGTGAGGGCATTGAAGTGGTTCATCTCCAACAACAAACAGTGGCAAACCTGGGCGGAATTCATCCAGAGCTTCAACACATACTTCCTGCCGAGAGACTTTTTCTCCACACTTTCGGACAAAGTCAAGCAGAGGAAGCAAGGCTACGGGGAGACGTTTAAGGACTACATGATCGACATACAGGCAATGATGAGGCCACTTAATTATTCGCCAACAGAGGCCCTCAGCATCATCCGGCAGAACTGCACACCGAACCTAAAGATCGCCCTCAGAGCATACACAGTGGCAGACCTGGATACACTCATGGACCTAGCCGACGAGTTTGAGGAACTGGAGAAGGAACGGGAGACATTTGCCCAGGAAAACAAATTCGCCAGGCCAAAACAAGCAGCTCAGGCACAAACGATGTGCAGACGGTGCGAGGACACTGGCGACCAGGAACCCCGTGGGAACAGTCAATGGACACCGCCCCTACAAGCCCACCGACAGCAGGCAACCAACCCACCGTATGAACGCCAGCGGGCGCCGATACAGCACCAACAGAGGCAGCCAACAAACCCCTTGTGGAGGCCACCAATCACAACGCAGAGACCACGGGAGAGCACCTACATCACAGACCCCCAGGAGGCCTGCCGAAAGTGCGGCGGCCACGGGCACTGGGAACGCGGCTGCCGAAACCAGCGTTTGTTGTTCTGCTGGGTGTGCGGCAAAGTGGGTATCAGGAGCATCGAGTGCTGCCAAGGAGCGGGAAATGGTCAGCGATCTCAGCCGCAGAGAGGCGGGCGGGGATCGCAAAATGCTTCCTCTCCAAACTAACTGGCAAGCTGATCGAGGAGGAGCAGCAGTTGTCCGCAGCGGTAACGATTGGTGGAGGCACGTATAAAGCCACAATCGACACCGGGGCAACAGCGAGCTTCATAGGCGAGGAACTGGCGGACAGTCTGGCTGCCCTTGGAAAGATCACAAGAACAAGACGGCAAGTTAGGTTGGCAGACGGGAGATGCGGCGGAATCAATGCACAGCTGGAGGTAGAAATCGCATTCGGAAATAAGCGATTGACCATGAGCCTGCTGATACTACCAGGGGTAGTGGATTCGTTGGTGTTAGGATGGAATTTCCTCACGCAAGTCGGAACGGAGATAAAGTGTGCTGGACACGAAATAAAAATACCAGCCAGAACCCGACACAATGGGTGGCTCGAGGAAAAGCTATCAGTGCACAATGGGCAAAAAGTCAGAAATTTACGCATAAAGTCAGAGTTGTTATAGTTTTAATATGCAAAATTGAATGTATTTTCCAATTAGGCATACTCTGGACAAAATAAAACTGTTTTCAAAAAATTTTTAAAAGCTGCGATTTGAATTTCCCGCGCCAACAAAGTCAGCTGATTGATTGCTAGCTTGATTTATAAAAATGCAACCGTACAAATTTGTAAACATTGCATCTATGTTGTGGCTTTTTCGTAAAAGTAAAAACAATTTGTAAATATGGAAAATAATCGTACAGGTATGTAGATTAAACTTTGCGTGGTAGTTTCTAGATGTTCTATGTGCTTTGTTGTGTCTGTTCAATTGTTGTTCGTGTGTTTTTTTAACTAAAAATAAACAACTGTAGCTGTGTTCCGTGATGTGTAACTTTTTTGCCGCGCGCTCCTGCGAGCAGCTAAAAATGGTATGTTCTTCGTAAAAATATATAGATTAGTGCGTTAATAATTTCCTTTGCCCGTTTTTGCCCCTTTTCGAAAAAAATGACATGTTGCAGCTGAATATGAGTTTCGCCGCTTAACATTGCTGGAGATTTGGGAGAGCAATGGACGCGACGCCTCTGCCTTAAAGAAGTGGATTTTAGAAAAATTAAATGTGAATGAAGTCAGCATGTCACAGGCTAACGAAGTCGAGGAAAAAGTTAACACATTCATATCACACATCAAAAAATATTTGCCTAAATGCAACCGAATGTTGTCTAGATTTAAGGTTCAGCACTCAGCATGGCTTTCGCAGACAATCACCATTGAGCAACAGCTTACGGATCCATGTCCATCTAAAATGGGAAGGCCAAAACTAACTTATGAACATGCTGGAAAACGTGTAAAACAAAAGTTAACAAACGATCTTTCTTCAGAAGTAGATTCAACAGATCACTTAGTACATGCGGCTTTTGTTTCAGCGAAGAGGGCTAGAGAGGATGATTTGTTTAATGCATTAAAAGGTGTCAGAGAACAACAGACAGGCAACGCGACTGGAACTTTGAAATCTCAGGTGATTATTCCACTTACCCCTGATAAAGCATTGGCATTTTTGTTGGAAAATGGACTTACTTAACAGCAGTATATCAGAAGCAAAAAATAAGTTTTATAAAAGCGACCGGAAATCTCATGCTCGAAAGAATAGCCGATTAAACAACATGGCAGATGTTTTTTATAGAGCTATGGATTCTTCTGACCCATTAATATCCAGCATATGTTTAGGCAAAAGGCAAAAGAAATTTAAAAAAAAAAATCTTCCGAGAGAAGTACTAAATCTTCTAAAAACTCCTTCTGTTCCGAACTGCAAAATAATTTCACAACTGGAAAATGTGGATTCGGACTCTAGCGACGATTCTGATGAAAATTTAAATATCATACTAGATGATGAAGCAAAAGAGACATATCTATAATTAAAATTTTACAACGTAACCTTAAAATTTTTTTGTTTTTTATTGGTTGTGGGAGAAGGGGTGGCTTAATTAAAAAAAGAAAAAAATCCGAAATTCTACATTAACATTTTACATTCGTATGCCAAATTTGAAGCATCTAGCTTTAAAACTAGACTTTATGCGTAAATTTCGGACTTTTTGCCCATTGTGCAGTGGCAGTCATGCAAGAGACAACTGAGGACAACGACACAACGGAATTCCTGGAGAAAGAGCTAGCGGACTTCAATACTATGACGGGAACATCAAACATGGCAGAGCACCAGATCACGATGAAGGACGACAAACCTATCAAGCAGCGATACTACCCCAAGAATCCAAACGTTCAAGGGGAAATCAATGCGAAGGTAGACGAGCTCCTTCAAATGGGGTTCATAGAGCATTCAAAGATCCCATACAGCTCCCCCATCGTGATGGTGAGAAAGAAGACAGGCAAGTGGAGACTATGCGTAGACTTAAGGCAGATCAACGCGAAGTCTGTAAAGGACGCCTACCCCATGCCCCGCATAAACTACATCCTAGATCAGCTTAAAGAGACGCGGTACATAAGCAGCCTGGACCTGAAGGATGGATACTGGCAAATCCCACTGGAAGAAAGCAGCAGGCCATACACGGCTTTCACAGTGCCAGGCAAAGGGCTATTCCAGTGGAGGGTAATGCCATTTGGTCTACACTCGGCTTCTGCAACGTTCCAACGAGCTCTGGACCAAGTAATCGGACCCGAAATGTCACCGCATGCATTCGCCTACCAAGATGACATCATAGTGATCGGACGCACGCTGAAGGAACACACAGAAAACCTAAAAGAAGTGTTCCGACGCCTGAAGGAAGCAAACCTCAGGATTAACCCGGAAAAGTGCCAATTTTTTAAGAAAGAGCTGCTGTACCTAGGACACCGAGTGACTAGCGAAGGAATAGGTACAGATCCGGAGAAAGTAGCGGCCATCGCCGAATTGGAACCACCCTCAACCGTCAAAGAACTTCGGCAATACCTGGGAGTAGCGTCGTGGTACCGCCGATTTGTGCCAGATTTTGCCAACGAACGACTTGTTACGCAAAGGCAGTAAATGGGAATGGACACAGGAGCACCAGATGGCATTTGAGGAAGTTAAGGCTAGACTTGTGGCAGATCCGGTATTAGCATGCCCAGATTTCAACAAAACGTTCACCCTGCAAACGGATGCCAGCGACTACGGTATCGGAGCGATTTTAACCCAAGACACAGAAAAAGGGGAAAAGGTCATATCCTATTCTAGCCGGACGCTTAACGGCGCTAAGAAGAACTACTCAACGACGGAAAAGGAGTGCTTGGCAATTGTCTGGGCGATCCGAAAACTCAAGCCGTATCTGGAAGGCTACCACTTTAAAGTAGTAACCGACCATATGGCCCTGAAGTGGCTCAACAGCATAGAAAGCCCTTCAGGAAGGATCGCCAGATGGGCCCTGGAATTGCAGCAGTACGACTTTGAGATAGCGTACAGGAAGGGACAGCTAAACGTGGTGGCAGACGCTCTGTCTAGGCAGCCATTGCCCGAAACGCTTAGGGGAATAAAGGAGACATCGGCGGCGGAAGCTTCAGCCGCGTGCAGTTGGTTTCAAGAAATGTGCGACAAGATAAGGTCCCAACCGCAAAAGTACCCGGACTACGTTATGGAAGGCGAGAATCTGTACAGGAGCATACCGCATAGAGCGGGCAGTGAGGACGTTGTCACATGGAAGATGTGCGTCCCTAGAGCCCTACGAGAAACAGTACTGAAGGAAAACCACGACTCACCAGCAGCTAGGCATGTAGGAAGCCGACGGACAATAGCACGTCTGGCAGCCCGATACTACTGGCCAGGTATGCATAGAGACGCCAGAGCCCACGTAAGGAAATGCGAAACCTGCATGAGATTCAAGCCGAATCAAATGCAGGCGGCGGGCAAAATGCTAACCCAAGTGCCAGAGGAACCATGGGCAACAGTATGCGCGGATTTCGTTGGACCCCTACCACGATCGAAGCACGGCAATTCAATGTTACTGGTGCTCATAGACAGGTTCTCTAAATGGACGGAACTAGTGCCGCTACGCAGTGCGACAGCCGAATCGCTTAAGAAAGCGTTTAGGGAGCGTATAATCGCAAGGTATGGGGCCCCAAAGGTGGTCATAACGGACAACGGAATGCAGTTTGCGAGTCGCATTTTCAAAAATTTTCTTGCGGAGATGGGTATCAGACAGCAATTCACCGCTCCCTATACGCCGCAAGAAAACCCGACGGAGCGGGCAAATAGGACGGTCAAAACAATGATTGCTCAGTTCGCAGGACGAGATCAGAGAACGTGGGACGAAAAGTAGCCTGAGATCATGCTGGCCGTCAACTTAAGAATGTCGGAATCCACTGGATACACCCCATCGTTTCTTACCCAAGGCAGGGAGCCACGACTACCGAGCGCCCTATACGACAAAGAAACCTTAGGCACCAGACGAGCCACGGAAACCTCGGATGAAAACGCGCAGAAACTAAAGGAGATCTTGGAGATCGGAAGGCGGAATCTGGAGAAGGCCTCCCAGGAACAGGCTAGGTATTACAACCTAAGGAGGAGGCAATGGACGCCGGCGGTGGGCGACGTAGTCTGGGCCAAGGAACACCACCTGTCAAAAGCTGCAGAAGGGTTTGCCGCAAAATTGGCACCTAGGTATGACGGGCCCTACCAGGTCGTAGATTTCGTCTCACCAGTGATATGCAAAATACGAAACGTAAACACAAAGAAGGAACGGACCATTCATATAAGCGAGCTCAAACAGCAACAAACACAAGACACAAGCGAGCAACAGCATAAGGCAGACACAACTGAGAAACAACAACATGAAAACTCCAGGGAACAGCCAAGAAACTCCAGGGAACAGCCGAGGAAACTCCGGGAAACCGCCGAGGAAACTTCAGGGAACAGCCGTGGAAACTCCAGGGAACCGCCGAGGAAACTCCAGGGAACCGCCGAGGAAACTCCAGGGAACAGCCGAGGAAACTCCAGGGAACCGCCGAGGAAACTCCAGGGAACCGCCGAGGAAACTCCAGGGAACAGCCGAGGAAACTCCAGGGAACCGCCGAGGAAACTCCAGGGAACAGTCGAGGACACGCCAGGGAACCGCCGAGGAATCGCAAGGACACATTAACAAGGATACACCAACAAGGATATACCAACAAGGACAACATCAAGGACACTGCGAGGCAGCCGGATTGAACATCAGGCCTAAGCGAGAGTCATCCAAATACACCAGGCAACAAGGATACAATCGCAAGCATACCAAGGATACAATCACAAGGATACCACAAGGAGACACCAACAAGGACACAACACCAAGGATACAGATACAAGTCAAAGCGAAAACCTTAAAGAGCCCAGAACCATGACGGCCGAGGTCTCGTGAAAAACTAAAACCAAACCAAGTCGTTGCCATGTCGAAGAAAGAGGGAAGACGGCACAACAGAGAGCTGTACCGTAAGAGCAATTGGGCGCCCAGGAGAAATAACGGGACCAAGCAAAGAGGACGGCTCGAAACCGAGGTTTCGTCAGAGGGAGCTTCACGGCGGAGGGTGCGCGGTGGCGGCAGCAGACGGTCGTGTGGACCTGGCCGGAGGGACCCGTGGATACCGACGAGCCGCCAACGGAGACGCGGATTTGGGAGGAGGCCCCAGGAGGCAACCCACGCGACCCTCGACGCTGGAAGACTGGATGCCGCCGACGCCGACGCCGAGCGCGGGTCCATCGACGCCGAAGGAGACGCCGTCGCCAACGGAGGCGGAGGTCACGACGGAGCACGACGATCCGGTGGAGAAGGGGCCGTGGATATGGCCCGAGCCCAGTGGGAGCAGCAGACCCGGGCTGCTACGCCAGCACTCGGCACCGGTGGCGACAACGGCGGCGAAGCGTCCCAAGTTGATGCGGCAGGTGTCCGCGCCCACCAGCGGAGAGTGGCAGGAAGTCGCCCAGGACGAGTGGCCAGCGGGAATCCTGGAGGAGCCCGAGGTGGAGTTAGCGCGACGGAAAGGCGGCAGGCGATGCGTCCGTGTCACTGTGGGTGGCCGCACCGTGTGCGGCTATGTGCTCGGGATTTGCGGGTGTTCCGCCAATAAAATGCAGCAAAGCAGTCAAACAAAACCGAGTAATTACAACGGGGTAATCGAAACGGAAAACACACACGAAAAGTTGGCTGAAAAATAAAGCAGGGGCATACATGGGGTGGCAGCAACCTGAAATAAAACAAAAGGTTAGCTTTGCGGGGAGAAAGAGGAACAACATGCCAAATACTTACCTGTTGCGTGTGTCCGCCGCCCAACAGGGAAACTGAATCTGTTTCATACGCTCGCGGGCATTGCCAACATGGAGCAAAGCCTGATCCGCTGAGGACATGTCAAGGACAGATGGAGGGCGAAGGAGTGCTAGAAAGGAGAAAGAAGGATGAGAGGGAAAGGAAACGAAAGAAAGTTGAAGAAACTTACCGAGAAAAATGCAGAATCACCATGAACTAGGGACGGGGGCGCCTCGATAAGGCGGTCGATTGGCACTGGACGATAGTGCGATCGATGGGCACAAGCTAAATGGAAATATCACGGTGAATATCGCTGCGATCAGGTGGCAACGCTACACCTGCGATATCGATAGCGGATGATATCGATAGAGTATGAATATCGGTTCCGAGCGGAACCAGATCAGAGATCGTCGCGGGAAATTCAAACTACGGGCCCGCTGGCATATCGATAGCCGATGGTTATCGATGCCCAGTGGGACCAGATGGAGGATTGGCGCGGGAGTTTCAAAATTGCTGCAGAGATGCCGACTTGCCGTAGAAACTCTCGGAGTTGAAAGCGTCGAGGAAGCGTCGAGGGAGCAGCGATGGAGCAACGAGGGAGCGCCGAGGGAAGCAGCAGAAGCAGCGCAAGGACTCAATGGCTAGGAAACACGAGGAAACGCCGGAGAGTAGGAACGAGTCGTCTTTAAAATTTCCCGAAGTAAGGGGGGAATGTGAGGAGTTGAATAACTCATCACAAATAGCAGCAGCTAGAATAACGTATGGCCGGCCGCTTACCAGTTACGCGGCGAATTTGCGTAGTGGCGGCGCGGCGAAGAGAGTTTGGAGACCGAGAAGTGTAGAGTGAGAGTTTGGAGACTTCGAGGTCAAGAGAGAGAACTCTCACAAAGAGAGCTTGGAGAGTCATGGCGGAGAGTGAGAGAGTGGAGACTCAGCGGGCAGAGCCAGAGTGCCGTGTGCAAAAAGGGAAATAACGGATCTGCACCGGACTTTGGACTCTGCCGTGAACTTTGGACCAGGAGGACAAGTGCCACATCTCGGCAGCGGAGCGGCACACAGGCGTGCCACGTGCACCAGAGGAATCAGCGGGACGACAGCAACACGCCGAAATACAATTTGAGGCCGTGCGAGAATGGCAACGGGCTCAAACAGGAGCCAGGGACTTTGGACCCGGAGTGGAGAGATTCAGCGGGCAGAGCGCAAGAGGGAAATAACGGTTCCCGGAGGCCCTATATAAAGCCGCCGGGCGCTGGCAACAGGATCAGTCGATCACGAAGAGTCAATCTATCAAGATCAGTCCAGATATCAAAGTGAATAAGTCAGTCAACCAGTGCTAAGGAATCTACGAGTGAGAACACAAGTCAAGTCGTCGGAAGCATCGCCGTGGGAGCCTACAAGGAGCAAGATCGCTACGTCGAGACGTTCGGGATTGGATCATCAGGAATCTCCGAATTGAGACACAGGTAGCTGAGGTCCAGTGGGCATCACACGGCTAAGTCAAGGCGAACTGTTCATACTCCTGTACGACTAAAGCCTCGCATCGCGCCTGGCGTGTCCCTCAGAGTGAACAGGCCAATTGTCATCTCAAGGCGCTGTCCTAGAGAGAACAGGCCGTTGGTCATTGCAAGGCGCTGTCCTAGAGCGACTAGGCCAATTGTCATCTCAAGACGCTGTCCTAGAGAGATCAGGCCGTTGGTCATTTCAAGGCGCTGTCCTAGAGCGACTAGGCCCGTCGTAATTTCAAGGCGCTGTCCTAGAGAGAACGGACCGTTTGTCAGTTCAAGGCGCTGGCCTAGAACGACCCACGGTTTTACGAGCCGTGACCGGCGTGTCCGTAACCCCAAGTACCAAAAGCCACGCTACGTCCAACCTCACAACCAGCGCATCAAGGAGGAGAGCATCGGACATCGAGCTGCACGGAAACGTCACGAACGAGCTAGCGGGTGAGGCCAGGGTGGAACGTTCGTTTACACCAGGCGTAAAGCAAGGTGAAGCACTAGGCAGCCTCCAGGTGTCCACCTAGACTGTCAGCGCGATCCGAGCAAGAGCCCAGTGGGACCAGCCGGGACAGAGCCAGGGACAGGCGGTTGTGTGTCTATAGGCGTTGCCCTGTAGAGCGCAGCTCCTGTTCACCCTAGTCTGAGAACGGTGACGCTTCCCTAAGCCCACACGGCTGATCTCCTTACGAGTCCGAGGCGCTACGTGTGGTCGGCGAGTCAACGCATCGGAGCAGAACATCGCCGAGCGTCCACAGGGAGCTACAGGAAGCTACAAGACCGGAGCACGGAGTCAACGAGGAAAGCGATCACCGAGACGGCGCACCGTCGTGGAGAGACGAGCATCACTAGGAGGCACCGAGGACCACGAGTGGCGACACCAAGGCCAACCGAGCCATCAAGCCCACTGTAATCATACCCGCAATAAACCCAATACGAACCGTTGAATTCTGTGCTTTCTCACTGATCTACTGGGCGGTCACGTTTATATAAATTTGGTGGGACGAACACATAACTTCTCTGAGCTAGCCGCACGAATCTCGTAGCGAGCAGACCTAAATAATCAGTTCGTTAGGTTTCCCAGAAGCGGTTGTTGGCGATAAACCATTTGAGGGCTCTACCCTGCAGGAGATCCGGAATCCCTCTGGGGACTAGATCGACGTCGAGCCCGTACGTCACCGCTGACCACTCTACTCGTTCTAGGAACTCAAGGGGTTTCTCGTGGCCTTCGTACCTGAAGGTCCATTCTCGCACCTGCTTCGCCACCTTAGCGTAGTCTGGAACTTCTACTTTGGCCCTGTCCCTTCGATCGGAGTTCTCTCGCCTTTCCCGACTGTTCTCCCTTTGAGTGGAGTTTCGTCGCTCTTGGTTGCCGGCGTCCATAAGGCTTTGGACGTCCAAACTTCTCACCAAGCCCTCAGTGCCTGTGATTTTCACCTCGGGAGTCTTCTTTCCGAATTCCCTTTCCAGCGCTTCGAGGATGGCCACTGTTTTCGGTTCTTTGCTCGTGCGGTCTATGAACTCCGAACTTGGGCGCCTGATGTAACGAACCGTTTTCGACTGTTTGATCGCTACGTAAACGCCGCGACTAGCTCAGAGATATTGTATGTTCGTCTCACCAAAATTGTATTGCGTGACTGCCCGTGACAAATCGTGCCCGTGTCCCGTGATTGGGACAAATCGGCAAACTTTATTTAGTTTTACTTTTCGCTGGAATTGGTTTCTTCGTCAGCTGGCTGTTGCGGCTGGCCTGATCGGCTTCGTGCCTTCCTCGGCTCAAGATCACTTCGTGCGTTTCTCGGCGGCGCTCCTCAACGGCGTCGCTGCTCTCGGATCGTGCTATTTGTGGTCTCCAGCGGCGTCGTTCTCCAACGGCTCCTCTCCAGTTCCACCCGGCTTATAGGATTCAAAAAGTCAGCACAACCTTCCTTTTGGGTTCCGACCAGAATGATCTCGTGACCACCTGTATCGCCGTGTTCCCTGAGCTCGGTCTGGCTCTAGCCTCAGAAACAAATGTACCGACAGGACAAATCCGAGGTTTCAGCTTTCTCGTCAGTTCACCGTAACCTCGACGCCTGGCACAAACTCTTGATCCGCGCTCACCTTGCCGGTAGCTCGTCCTTCTCTCGTCTCTGCTCCTGTCCTTCTCTCGACTCTGTTCTAATCTCAGCGTCTTGCAGATCTCACCGTTGCAGTCTCAGACTTTGCCTAGCGTCTTGACTCTGGTATCTTGATCTGGGCGTAGAGCACTCGGTTTTCGGAACTCTCACGGCCACGCACTCGATTAAATCCTCGCACTTGTATTCTGGATCTTTTGGGAAACTGTCGCACTTGTATTCTTGATCTTTTGGGAAACTGTCGCACTTGTACTCTCGCTCGCCTTTCTTGATTGACTGTCTGAGCTGCGCCTGCGCCGTCCCTTTTATAGGCAGCGGCGGGGTCCCGTTACTTCCCTTTTTGCACACGGCTCGCATCGGGTCCAAGGTCCAACATGTCCCGTTAGTTCACGGTGCATCCTCTTTGTGCCGGTTCAAAGTCCACGGATTTACCGTTCGACAAAATTGCCCTTCGGCGGCCAGGGTCCAAGGTTCAGAGCGGTACCGTTATTTCACGGTCTCTCCGCTTTGGCCGGGTCTAAGGTCCAGTATTTACCGGTGGACCTGAATGCCCTCGGATTCTGACGCATTCTCGCTGCCTTCGCTGTTGCTAGGGGCTCTACTGCCTCGAGATTTGTGGGGAGTTTTACGATTTATAATTTATAATTTATATTATATAATTTATAATTTATAAATGAGTAGGTAGATCCAGTGTCTATTAGGAATTTGAGAGGGTTTGACACCATGGAGTTTGGTGATCGTTGTTGAAATTTTGTTGTCGCTGGGTGAAGCGACTATTTTGTCATTGTTGGTGCTGCAAAGTGTTTACAACACCAGACGTATTTATGTATCGCTCCGCCGAATGATTATAAAAAATAGTGAAAGTAACCGAATTAAATTCGCGAAAAACCCTCTGGGTAGGCATGGGTACAAGTGCTCGTGTTGCCCATGAAAATTTTAAGATTTGTAATAAATTACTAATATAAACGATAAATTATAAATTAAAAGCCAAAGTGTCAGAGCGCAAGCCCTGAAAGATAAAGTATTTAAAATGAGCACAGCTCGGCAAGAACAACAAGACGAATGTCGGCTTTCGTCAATAAGAAATAATGCGTACTTCGAGCTATACGAGCTGATGAGTTAACTGAACCAACAAAAACTGCAACATTGCAAGTATACACTGCGAAAGCGCGCTCGCTCTCCCCTGCATTACTGTGTCCAAGCGGCACAGCACCTAATGAGCCGTGGAGTGCCCAATGCCGGAACCCCGACCCCTACGACCCTACCAACAATATAACAAGAACTACCAGTACAATGCCCGTATTTACAACTGAGACTTCGAACGGCAAGCTATGTATTAACGGATCGTTAATACATACTGGAACCGACCGCTAAGAAAATGAAGCCCGCAATTTTCTAGAAAAACAAACGCACCAAAGGTATCAAAATCAAATACCATCCGCAGAAAAATCCGCTGACCAATAATAGATTTTCTATTCCTAGTGACACAAACGAAGATAATGCTGCCACTCAAACAACCACTGCCAAGAAACCAAGCCCACCACCCATTTATGTTCGTCACGCAAATTGTGCTGAACTAGTCAAAAAAATAACTGACCAAATTGAAGCTAACAAGTTCAATGTCACTTCTATAAAAAGAGGTAACATAAAGGAAACAAAAATTCAGGTAAATAACGAACAAGATTATCGAGAAGTGGCCAATTACCTAGATGAGGGATAAACAAATTACCATACCTACCAACTGAAAAGTAGCAAAGGGCTACAATTAATTAACAAAGGAATTGAATTAACAGTTTCAGTTTTTGAACTCTCTAAATTTGCTCTTGTATTCTCTCTCTTTCTCTCTCTCTCTTTTCCGCTCTATTATAACTGTAATTTCGCTCTCTCGGAACCTGCCAAATTTCTTGTAGACTCTTGGGTGCTTTTCTCATAGTCTCTCTCTCTCTCGCTTTACATTGTAACTGTTCGTTCGTTTAGTTGTTGGTGCCCCACAAGCCACGCTCAGTCGATTGAACATTTTTTCTCTCGCGCTCTCTTGCTCTCGACTTAATTCGCGATCTTGCGCTCTTATACTTACGTGTTTTGTGTTTTTTGCGGTTTTGGAATTTGATCCCAGTGCCAAATTTACTCGTGGTATATTTTCCAAATTTTATTTTCTATTTCTTTAAATAACCTTTTTTCCCTATAAAATGGCCCTTATCTGTACAAAGAAAAGTTGTTCTCTTCCGACGTCAACCAAAGATTCTTTTGTTATCTGTTGGCTCTGCGATTCGGTCATGCACGTCAAATGTGCAGGATTTACTGGCAGAGTTAAAGACTTCATTGAAATGCGTACCAGTCTCATGTGGGCATGTGAGTCCTGCAAGGAAATGACAGTCGAAATGAGCAGCTTTATGAGGCAGACTCGAGACGGACTATTGAACCTGTATCGAGTTTTCAAACAGCTCAATGACGGGTTCAACTCAGTTTGTGACCAATTTAATAATAAGAAAATATTATTAACCGAGTCGCCTAAACGCAAAAAAGCCAGCTCAGGGGGGATTAATAAGACCGTGAAACAAAACAAAACATTGAACTCGGTAGCTGCAGCAGTTCCGGTCGGCACAGGGGTAAGCGAGCCACCTGTGCCTATGGTAACAGCCAGTTCCGGAGGTGACCCTGTTTCTGGATGCCAACCTGAGGCACAGAAGTCGGTGCTGACCGTAGATACAGTAGGAACCGCTTCTGGGTCCCAGCCGAGTGAGATTCAGACTGCTGCTGGGGGGCGTAAGAAACTTTCAGTTGTTCCACATAGGAAGCAATTGTTTGTTTCTAGATTTACCCCGGATACCAAATCTGAGGATGTTATGGAATTCATACGTGAAAAATTCCCATCCGAGGACATTGAAGTTGAACAATTTCGATTTTCGTACGCCCGTGGGATATCTTCTTTTAAAATATTTGCTCCGCCTGATGTGTTTAATGTACTACTTTCTGAAAGCTTTTGGCTTAATGATGATTTGGTACTAAAAGAATTTGTTTCCAATAAACCGAGAACAAATAAGAGGCCTCCCACTGTGCCTAATAATCGGCTTTCCACTGTGCCTAATAATAGGCCTTCCGCTGTGCCAAAAAACTAACAGGTTTGTTTTTGGCTTATCAAAATGTTAGAGGACTAAATATGAAGCTACCAAAGCTTTATGCTGACTCCTCTGCATTTACTGAAGATATTTTGGCTTTTACGGAAACTTGGCTGAAACCAGAGATATCTGACTCTGAAGTTTTGTCAATGAACTTTAACACCTACAGGACCGATCGCTTCCCGCGCAGGGGGGGTGGTGTACTGATTGCCGTTACCTCTAGTTTAACATCGGAGAGACTTAACATTCATATCCCTAACGATATTGAATTTGTTAGTGTCAAAGTTTCCATTCAATCCTTATCTATTTTTGTAACCTGCTCTTATATTCCTCCTGGCTCTGATTTAATAATTTATGAGCACCATCTGTCTGCTATAAAATCTGTTCTATCCTTTCTTTCCAACAGAGACCTTTTGATTGTTTTGGGTGACTTTAATCTCCCTAATATCTCTTGGTCTCTTCCCACTGACTCACTTGTCGCTACTCCTTTATCCGCCCATGATTTTGTGGATGGCCTTTTAGAATTATCGTTACAGCAAGTAAGCTTTATACGAAATTCATTAAATAGACAATTAGATCTAGTATTTGTTTTAGATCCGCATGAAGTCACTGTAGCTAGAATTGACGCACTTGTTGTACCTGAAGACCGATATCATCCAACTTTGGAATTGACAATTGGCCTCCCCTGTACTGATACCCTTTCTCCTTTAGTTCCTCAAACTAAAAGGAGATGCTTTCGTAAATGTGACTATAATAAACTAAGCTACATGATTTCGCAATATAATTGGACTGATTTGTACAATTGCATGGATATTGACAGTGCAATTGAACTTTTCTATAGCGTTTTAAACACTTTTTTTGACGAATGCGTTCCTGACAGTCTTCCTCCGAAGCTAAACAGGCCTCCTTGGTTTAACAATGCGCTTCAAAGACTTAAAACTCTTAAATCCAACACTTATAAAAAGTATAAAAAAACGGGTAAGCCATCTGATTTTGCGAAATATGTTGTGGCTCGTTCAGATTTTAATGTTCTCAACAGTCATTGCTATTCCATGTATTTAAATCGATGTAAATTCGAGTTTTCAAATGATCCGAAGCAGTTTTATAACTTCGTTAATGCCAAGCGTAAGCCTTCGGCATTGCCTTCATCGGTACGTTTAAACTCAAAAGAGGCATCGTCGGATTCTGAAATTGCGGATTTATTTGCCGGGTTTTTTCCAAACTACTTATAGTTCGGCTGCTTGGTCAAACCCTATCTACCCTAACCCCTTAAATAGGGCTAATTGTATTTTTACCCCTGTAATTACCGAAAGTTCTCTTTTAAAGGATTTAGCAACAACAACGCCAACGTATTCTCTCGGTCCTGATGGACTCCCTGGGAGTGTGCTTAAGTTTTGTGCTTGAACCATTTGTAAACCGATTCTTAAACTTTTTCATTTGTCTATTTCATCATCAGTTTTTCCAACTATCTGGAAGGACTCTTTCATTATTCCACTTCACAAAAAGGGTGCGAAGGCGGATGCCCAGAATTATAGAGGCATTTCTAAATTGTCAGCAATTCCTAAAGCATTTGAATGTATTATTACTTCTCATTTGCAGCATTTATGTTCCTCGCTAATATCACCGTGTCAGCATGATTTTGTTAAGCGAAGATCGACCACAACCAACCTTCTTGAATTGTCATCTATTGTAATAAATGGATATAAGAATAACATGCAGACTGACGTTATATATACAGATTTTAGTAAGGCCTTTGACTCTGTTAACCACTCTCTCCTTTTATTCAAATTAGATCAGCTTGGGTTTCCATGTAATCTATTAACTTGGATTTCAAGTTACTTGAATGGTAGGACTCAGAGGGTTATATTTAAGAGCGCTGTTTCTAAAATGATCAACGTGACATCTGGAGTTCCTCAAGGTAGTCATTTAGGCCCTTTGCTGTTTACTTTGTTTATTAACGATCTTCCCTCTATCGTAGCTCATTCTCGTGTACTAATGTACGCTGACGATGTTAAGCTTTGTTTATCATATAAAGATGTAGGGTCCGGTTTCAACTTACAGTCAGATATTGATTGTTTTTAGGGATGGTGTGAGTACAATCTTTTAAATCTGAACTGCCTTAAATGCAACGTTATGACTTTTTATAGGGGTACTCCTACGTTTATTAGTTATTCTCTTCAAAATACACCACTCGACCGTATATATTTAATTAACGATTTAGGTGTTCTTCTCGACCCAAAACTTAAATTTGATTGCCACATAATGGCCACTGTCAATAAAGCTATGAGTGTTTTTGGGTTTATAAAGCGTTGGTCAAAGGAATTTGATGACCCTTATACAACCAGATTATTATATACTTCCCTTGTCCGTCCTATTTTGGAATATTGTTCTTCAGTTTGGAGTCCACAATATCAAGTGCACATCGACCGTATTGAGTCGGTGCAAAAAAAATTTCTTCTTTTTGACCTTCGTAGTTTGAACTGGGATCAAAACGTAAGGCTACCTTCCTACCAGAGTAGATTATTTTTGCTTAATTTACCTACACTTGAAAACCGTAGAATAATGCTTGGTACTATTTTTATGCAAAATTTTATAAAAGGTGATATTGACTCCGTAGAACTGGTAAACCGTTAAACTTTTAATGTTCCCGTTAGACTAACACGAAATTATTACCCTCTTAATTTGCCTCGATGTACATCAAATTTTACTCTGCATGAGCCCTTTCGTGTTCTAAGTAAAAATTATAACAATCTTTATCATTTAATTTGCACTTCAACATCTATCCCCGTATTAAAAACTAAAATTTTATCTCATTTGCTTCAATCTTAGTTGTAGTATTTGTAGTATGTGTTTCATATATTTTCCTCGCGAACTCGCATTTTTGCCCTAATTGATAAAGCGTCCCGCGCGTAACAAGCACGTGCTTGGTATCGTTGGGCCACTTGTTTGTACTGCTCGTAGTGCATCAACGTCCATCAAATATAAATAATAGCTGATCTTAAAGAAATGTATTTTAATGCCGAAACGGCTATAAACATAATAATCAGAAACAAAATTCCCCAGCCTATGTTCAAGATAGAACTGACGCCTGAAAAAATGCCTTTAAATATAAATGAAGTTGACCCAATCTACAAGCTTCAATATCTATTGCACCGCAGAATCACGGTTGAGGAACCCCATAGAAGGAATGGACCCGTCCAATGTAAGAATTGTCAAGAATATGATCATACGAGAAAATACTGCAGTCTTCGCGCAGTCTGCGGGGCTGCACATTTAAGAATGGCTTGTCCTTTAAATAAGGATGACTAATCTGCCAAAAGATGTAGCAACTGTGCGGAAAACCACACGGCCAACTACATAGGTTGCCGTATTTATAGGGAGATGAAAAACCGCCTAACCCAAAATATAACTGCAGCTAGAATCCTAGCCACCCGCCAGAACATTCCATACATACCATCAACAACGACTAAGGGAGTCTCTTTTGCCCAGGCACTAGGCTGCAACAACGGTTCTTACGCTTCAGTTCCAAAACCAACCTTTGAACATACCACTCCAGGATTATTGGAGCGACAGGCATCGAACTATACTTCGGAAAGTATCTGCGTAAACACATCCCAATTACCTAGTGGTATAGAATTATTGCTGGCAACTACAACAGAAAATGGTGCAGGAGCTTGGGCGCACTCAAAATCTCCTCCTGGAGCTTCTAGTCAAACAAAAATCTGCTTAGATGATAATTCTTAAAAAATCTTTCTGGAATGCGAATGGCATTTCACAGCACAAATACGAGCTCATGCAGTTCCTTGATCATTATGACATTAACGCCATGCTCATATCAGAGCTTTATAGCAGCTAGTGACTACAATGCATTATGTTCGTGTGCAACACTGGTTAGATCTATCAACAGATCACTCGCCCATCTTGCTTCACCTCTACGACCATCCTCAAATCACAGAACCGTCAGATTCTCTAACTAATGGTAAAACAGACTTGCTCAAATATAGAAAATATGTAAGTACCCATATTGATGACTGCCCAAACATTTCCTGTGAAGAAGACCTCAACAATTCAGTTAAACCGTTAGTGAATGTTATGACTCTGGATGCACAACATTCCACGCAACCTATAGCATCTAAAAAACCACTTAACAGCAGACGTGCTTCTAGGCACATCGAAGAACTGCTGTACAATAAGAGAATGCCTCCAAGGAGCGCCTAAAAGTAGCCAACTACAACTTCGTAAAGCACTAGAAGATGAGAAAAATAGAGCTGAACTATCCTTTATGAAGCAACTCTCACCAAATAGCAAACGATTTCCACTGTTGAAAATGCCTTTAGTCATATGTCCACCAATATAAAAGTAAATCACCCCTATACACGCAAACAGGAACTTGGGACCGCAGCAACGAAGAGAGGGCGAATACATATTCCCTTCATCTAGATAATGTCAATAAAACACTTTCAGCAACGAATACCTTTGTGCTGCCGATAATCACCAATCCTGAAGCAAGCCCGCAAATTAAATTCCATCCAGAAGAAGTTACAAGAGTCATAAAGTCCCAACACAAAAAGAAAGCGCCGGGCTACGATCTCATCACCCCAATAATGATTATAGAAATTTCAAACTGTGCAATACATCTTCTAACCATAATATTTACCAACATGATAAATTGGGGATATTGTCCTCGAAAATCAAGGAAGCCGGATAGGACAAGCCATCGTTATTGGCCAATCAGCCTTCTGCCGTACCTATCAAAGATATTTGAAAAGCTGCTCCTCAATCGCATCAAGCAATACCTACAAGCGCGCAATGCAATACCAATGCACCAATTCGGATTTCGTTAAAAACACGGACCTATTGAACAAGTGAACCGGATAACCTCCGGGAAACGAAATGCATTTAAAAGACGAAAATATTGCTCCGCTGTCGTCTGGATGTCGCACAGGCTTTTGACCGCAGGTGGCTGAGTTCCTTGAGTACTCCAAGGAAGTGTGCTTGGGCCGACATTGTATATTATTTATACAGCAGATCTACCGACAAACAATCTTCCAACAACCTCAACCTTTGCTGATGATACTGCCATCCTAAGTCGGTCTTAATATATCCTCTTAGAGCAACGCAACACCTAGTAGATCACCTCGTGCTTCTAGAACAATGGCTAGCAGACTGGCGCATAAACGTTACTGAACAAAAATGCAAACATGTTACTTTTACCCTAAACAGGCAAACCTGCCCTCCATATCCCTGAACAACATTATTATGCCACAAACAACTGATGTAACATATCTAGGAGATAGACGACTCATTTGGCGTAAACATATCGAATAAAGCTGCAAAACTATCGATAGTGTAGTCAGTAAATTGTTTGACAGCATTTCAGTCGACTGTTTCGATATTATCGACTAAGATGACATTAAATCAAAGCCCTTTGAATGTATTATGTTATGAATGTGTATGTTATGATTAGGTTGCCAGGATATGTTAGTGTTTTCAGGAAGAGCATTAAGAATTGCAAAATATGTACATTTTTTATGCAAAATAAGGTTAGAAAAATTCCCTTATTTTGTTTGGACGAATATTGGCACAGAAATATTAAAATGTACCATAAATTGTTCGATACTTCCCCAAATGTTACTTCATTGAAAAAAGTCGGTAGCAGTCGACTGTAGTCGATTTTTTGGCAGCTCTAATATCGAAGCTCAGAGAAATCATTTGAAATTTAAAGCTCGCCACTAAAATTAGAATACAAGATACTTTTGTATAATGCAGTCCTAAAACCAATTTGGACATATGGCTCCGAGGTATGGGGAAACGCTTGTGCCAGCAACTTCGAAATAATCCAGAGAGCTCAATCAAAGATATTGAGAACTATAACAGGAACACCGTGGAATATAAGGAATGAAAGTATTCATAAAGAAATAACGTAGGCTTAGTTAAAGACGAACTCGACAAAACGAAATATAATCTCAAGCTCCAGGCCCATCCTAATGACCTTGCGCGGACTCCGGCGAAGAGACCTCCCCACCCAGCAACAATAGTTACGGCTGTTATTCTAAACAATTAATTTGTAATTAAGTAAAATAAATAAACTAGATTAAGATTTGCCAACTTGTCGTTTGTCTCTAAGAGAGAAGATTCGATAAATAAAATACCGTTAAAAAAAAATGTTGGTGTTGTTGCCATTATTATAGTTCTGATGTCGTGGTAAGTAGATGCTATTGTAGTCACTATTGGTTGGTTGTTGACGCTGTCGCGTCGTCGGTTTTATTGGTGTTTATTTAGGTTTCTAGAGAAGTTTAATTAATTGGCCGTGAGGGAGTGTCGACTAGGGTCTGCTTCTCTGACCAATGACATTTATTCGCTTCTTATTTTCGTGGCCGAATAATATAGTTTTTCCATACTTAGTCCGTCTGGAAAATTGTGTAGCTCTCTAACAAGCATTTCTTTTGTTTTCTTGCTAGAGTATAGTCACTTGAGGTTTGCTTTAATGTCATCCCAAATGAGGTATTCATTGCAGACACTCAGAGCTTCATCTGCCCTGCCTTTATTTTTGTCACGGATAGTTCCAAGTTAGTACTGTCCGCATGTTGCTTAGTCCACTGATCAGGTTAACAAAAGTAGTTGTTCTACTCTACTTACAATTCTATTAAGAAGGCGGGCCTTCGTATATGGGTAAATGATTTACAAGGGCTAGAAATTGTTGTAGATTCAGGCTTGCTTACAAGAATTTGATGAATTGCCAACGGTGGAACTTATTGGCCCTGGGCGTTACTTACTGTGGTTTCTCTTTTGTTTCTATCGCTTCCCTTATCTCAGGTATACTGGACCCGCTTCTTAGCCCCAATCTGCCCCTAACTGTGTTACTTGTGTTGGCTTTTTGTTTTAACGTTTACGTGTATTGAGAAGAAATCTGTATTGTTGTTTGCAAATAATTGCGAGTAAATTATATAGTGGGGTATGGTAATGGTATGTTTGCATATAACACTACCGAAAAAGACGATGCGCGTGTGCTCTTGCTCTGAACAGAACTTTTCGTTTCTCTTTGTTTTGGTTTTCGGTTAACTGTTCTCTGTTGCTTGGTTCTTGTTATGCTCACTCAACAATTTAGAGAGAGCGATTCTACTGAACACTCGCTCTTTGACGGTCAGCAGAAGAGCGGAAAAACAAAAGACTCATCGTAAACGGTCTTTCGTCTTTAGTGACTTTTTATTAACGCTGAGCAAATACTTTAACATGTTTATTAGATCTAAACATTAGATTTATTACTTATTCAGTATTAAGCTTTACAACTAGTAGCGAATTTAGAGTTTCTGCACTTATAGAGCTTCGTCGCTCTGAAAAGGCCCAGTACAACGTGTGCGAGCTCATTCAGCGAGCTGCAAAATTTTCGCATTTATTGGCAAACGTCCATACATAAGGTCGAAATATTTTATGTCAGCATAGATTTGGACCAGTTTTTTAGATCCAGGCTCTCTTTAATGCGGAGATTGCCTGTACGTCATCCAAATAGGCGAAATACAGAGACTCTTCTTTGTTAGATTATGACACACTTTGTGTTGGGGAATGCACCTTAAATAAAAACTAAATTAGTATATTTTTTTTGCAATGTTAGTTTAGTACAAGTATTTCACAAGTGAGTTTTTGACATGGACAACATACTTTGTTAATACATTTAATAGCAATTAATAACAATAAAACAGGACCTGAACGCCTTACTTGCTTTAGCTTTAATAAACGGTATGCTATTTTTTTTAATTTATCTTTGCGAAGCATTTTTGCTGGTCATTTAAAATGCAACTAGCGCGTGGATTCATGTAGATTGCAGTTAACATCGCTTAATTTTTAGGTAACTTACTTTCTGTCCTAGTAATTTGTTATATGCTTGCAGAGGGTATTATAATTTTGGTCAGAAGTTTGTAACGCAGTGAAGGAGTCGTTTCTGACCTATAAAGTTTATATATTCTTGATCAGGATCAATAGTCGATATAGCCATGTCCGTCTGTCCGTCTGTGGGTCTGTTTTAGTACCGTTTGCGAGCTCAGTTTAAAAGCCTGCGGTTTGAAATTTTTACAGTCGTCCCAGAACATGTGTACCGCAACCTATAAAAAGTCGTGATTGCAGACAAATTTGATCTAACTTTGTTAAGCATTAAATATTACACAATCTAATTTATGTTTTTATACCCGTGCAAATTTTTCAAATCGGACCATTCGTTAAAAAGTTATGCCCGATCAATATATCCATCTCCCTCGCACTCCCTTATCTGAGTAACGGGTATCTGATAGTCGGGGCACCCGACTATAGCGTTCTAAAAAAATATTTATGAGAATATATTTGATGTAAGTTTAAAAAAAGAAAACTAAAAATTCGTGAACGGAAAAATTAATAAAAATCGTCCAAAACAAATTAGGCAATTAAGGAATAGCGGTCCATCAAGGATATTTAATTCGCGGCTGTGGGGTCTGGCCCCCAATTTCACATTTTGGTCGACTTTTTCAGAAAAGGGATAAAAACCCCTTAATTTTTTTTTATAGAAAACCACTCAAAATCATAGAATAGGATAGCCAATCACGTAACTTTGAAATTCGATTACAAGAGAACCATGTCAGTCCGCGCCTATATTTCTTCATGTAAATTTTTAAGACTTCGCGGTCCGCCGTAGATAATTTTTTCGCGAATTTTCGGGGTGAGGACCGTAAACTTGAGTATTACCGAACAATAGTTAAAAGATGTGAAAAGGTCATTTTTTTTCTATTTTTATATGACATTTTAGCAGTATAAAAGCTACAGCAGGAAACTATGCAAATCTAATTATTTATGTATACCTTGCTCATGGTAATAGTTCTTGCCAATCAGACAACTATATACCACAGCTGCCGTTTAATAATTAAATGGTTTCATATAGGAAATTTTTTTTTATATATTATTACACAAAGTTTAATTTTTTTACACAAAGTTTAATTTATTTTAAATATTATTACACAAAGTTTAATTTGTATTTGTTTTTAATTTATTATATTTACAGTTGATATCCAATATCCTACATATACGTCACATTAATGTTGATCGTAAATAAAATGGTATTAGTTCTTCTGTATAATTAAACATTTTTATAAATTTTTAATATTTTTTTATATTTTATTGAAAGTTTGGAGTCTTACCACAACTGGGGTCATTGTTGATTATGCTTTTTCTATCGTACATGTGCCGTCCTCCTTTTAGTTTTAAACATAGATTTTGCTTTCCTGTGCTTTCCATTCAGCGCAAGTTTGTTATGGTTCCATAGTTGTTTTGCTTCTTAATTTTTCCAGCGCTTTTGTGTTGTTAATGTTGAGTTCCTTGACCATTTGTAGTAAGAGAACTTCCTCTAACTTCGTCTTTTCTCCCATTAGTTGGAATAACGGTGGTTCTGGTTCGACTATGTTTATTTCTCTTGACTTGTAAGTTGTTTCGCCAATAGTTACTGTTGAATTACGTTATTGTATTATGAAGGAGCCTTCTAGTTGCAGGAGTTTTTCGTCAAGCGAGACTAGCCCATTGAAGCCGTTTAGCAGTATATTAGCAGTATTTCCTCGATATCCGGTATGTGTTGATTGTTGATCGTCTTACATTCAGGATCTCGAAGGTTCAGGAGAGCGTTTACGTAAGTGTCATTGCTTAAATCTAACAAATTTTCTGAATTACAAATGGTCTTATTATTATGGGATTCGCAAGTTTTTTTAATTGCAAATAATTGCCTCTTACATTCTAACAAATTTTCATATTTTATATCGTTGATTATTTGTGCTTTTTTTATTGCTTTGATTTTTAAAGTTCTACAATTATCTGTTTTAATTGTTGGGAGGCTAATAATATAAATGAGGT